>JAJOOH010072110.1:0-18660 GCA_029582605.1 Solanum gracilifrons
TTGTTCTCATAACCCCATAATAACTTTCGTATAACATATAACAATCTCATGGAACTTGATATGTTCTTCCAAATAAGCTTGAAAAGTTAACTTGAATTATAGAAGGATAACCTAACCTTGTTGATATTCATAACAAGTTTAAGGTGACTTACTTAGTTCCTAACTTGGTTCCTAGATAATTTATAAAAGAAATATTTCAAAAACCAAGTGTTCTAACAGTTTACATTTAAATTATATTTGAGAGTTTTGAAGGTCGTGAGCTACTTTAAAGTTTTTCTTTAATAATAACCTTAGTGGAGAAAGAGGGCTGGTCACAAGTAGTAAGGGTCTCACGTGACATTTTAATTCACATCACCCAAGGAAGAATACAAATTCATACGTGCGGACATATAATCAAGGAAACTGATAAAATGACGTGTAAATGTCGAACACTCTATTTATCTGAACGAGTGAAATATCAAAATAATAGAATCATGAAAATAATTCAGCCGAGATCCCAATGCCTTTCACTGAAGGTCTTTCTAGCAAGAGAATAACAAAATATCACATTCGGCGTTTTAGGTCCCCGGAGTGGTGCTAAAATGAGGGACGTAGCTTCGCCTTAACATACTTTTTCAATGAACGTTCGAATGGCCGTAGCTTCTTCACGAAAGTTGTTCCTTACGTCCTAAACTTCGCAAACACTATATATACACAGTTGGTACACACCTACAAATAGTTCATAATTGTTCTTAAACCGACAGATTTGCCAAATGGCCTCAACTTGACAAAATGTCTGTAGAACTTCATAAAAACAAGCATAAAAGAGTCCCGAGATGATTACCTTAGTTAACCAAGGGTAAATCTTGAAGAAACACCAATAACTACAAATTTGTATCTTCAAAAACTTACTCCAAACGCAGCTAATAGAAGGGGAAAATGATTACCACGTGTAAATATCACGTTTCTAGGCACGGGGGCAATCTTTAATGGTAGAAATCGTCGAAAACTGCCTTCATCATGCAAGTACTCCATATGAACCTTCTCTTAAGCTTTCTTTCTGGTTTTTAAGTAAAATTAAATGTTTTCATGGCTTAAAACGTTGAGTAAGTCGACATACCACATTTTTTACCTGACTCGAATCCAACCCGGATTCTTCCCCGATAGAACGTAGTAAAACCCTCATAACCTTTTACTCCGATGTCAGTTGGATACGAAATTTTGTATGTTGTAAACTAGACTTGTAGGCCTTCGATTTAATGGGTGATAAGCCTTCTAACTCTTTGTATATTGGGAGAAAATATCCAAGACATTTGACCCAAAGTTAAGAAAATATTATTAGAGAAATTTCGATAACTTTTGCCGACTTTAGTTTCACTAATTTTCTTGACTTCCAAACTTAACATACGACCCTTGTGCTATTATAATACCTGATAACATACTATCCTTAGCATGTCTTACACTCATAGGCTTATCCACAAGGTATGAGACAAGTTAAACCTTTCAAACGGGCGAAGTTCTACCCGAGCCATTTCTTTTATCATGAACTTTGTTTGAGGGGTCCCTTTGACCTAAAACTTTAGTTTAGTTCCTTGATATTGCCACCTACTTGCAATCTTAATCTCCAATGTACGATACAAAGTCATATACACCTCATATAACCATGCCATACTACGCCACATATATTATGCATGATTAGAGAAAAAGTACGGGATCTTACAGATAAACTTTTTCTCAAACAATTTACCCTGAATCAAATTAGTTTCTCTCAAACACCAATAAACAACAATTAAGAACAGCCTTCGCTTTAGTCCATTCACTCTCTCGAGATGAATGTGTGGAAAATGGTTTAGGATTCACTCTCTCGAGCTAAACCCATGACAACCCAATACCCACAGACCATCAAATCAGTAATCTTGGTTTTAAAACCTCTCTCTCAAGCAAGCCAAAAACGCGAAGGTAGAGTTGCATTTGCAACTACAGCCCTTTAGATTAACCCACAATTACTAAATGAAATCACTTTTAAACAACATTTAGACTATCAAATAGCAATACCCAACAACTAAATCAACCCATAATCACACCCCAAGAATTGGGGTTTTAGCTAGACATCATAAAAAGATAAAAATGTTACCAAATTGTGTTTCCATCAACTGGGTAAGATTAATTTAATCTTTACAAAGGTCAAGGTTAATGAATCTCAAAGACTCACTTCAAATTTCTCCAAAATGGAAATTTTCAAATCTTCAAAGCTAAAGGAAAACATTGTCTCCAAACTCTCTTCTCAAAATTGATTTTATGATAGATAGATACTAAAAATTGATTCGTTACTAGATAGATACTAAACTAAGTATTTAAAAATGTATTTATAGTTACCAAAAATGTGTTGCGAAGGACCATTTGGCGCAATAAGTCAGGATTGCCGACCATATCGGCAATCCTCCCTTTGGTAAACCCTATCACCTTTTTGCTTTTGCCTTCAACATCTTCAAGTTCTGAAACTTTAGGAGATCAAGCACTGCATCGCGGAACCGTTCGGTGACTCGTCGACTGCTCATTTCTATCGCGAACTTGATTTTTTCCTTCATGGCTTGGCACGCTGGAACTTTAGGCGAGATCATGGCTTAGGCGATCATCATGCCTTCTTTTCTTAGTTCTTTCCTTGTTCCTTTTTACTCATTAGTGCCCATGCTTTGTTCCTCAATCCAAATACCTGAAAATCAAGGATTTACATCAGTTATTGGCATAAAATATGCATTTGAGGACACTAAATCTATTAAAATAAAGCCCTAAAGGAGTCCAAATCGTGGACTCATCAACACCCTAACTTAAACTTTTGTTTGTTCTCAAGTAAAACTCAAGTTCAGCAGTTCATAAAGGATGTCTCAAACAGTGCTACACAAGACTCAATCATTAATGCACAAAAAAAGACTCAACTTACTCATGCAAGGATCAATTATGCACTAGAAGATTCAAGTTATGACTCACCATTATCAAAGAATCTCAAGCTCACAATACTTGCTTCAAATGCAAGTTCAAGCTTAATAAAGGTACTCAAATGCCCTTACACAAAGAATGATTCCATATTCACACACAATGGTTCAACAATTTAAAGCTCCGGAATCAAATGCAACACTCACACTCACAAAGATGAACACAATGCATGATTTCACCCATAGGTTTGCCCTTATTTCCAACCAACAGCTGTTTCAGCTCACTTAAGATCAAAAAGGTCTTCTCAAGGCTTGTAACGGGGCAGAGTGCAAATGTATGGTCATTTAGGCTCAATGGATGCAATCCTCATGAAAAGTGGTGTGATCAACACTTTCTTCATTTTCTTCATCATTCTCATTCACGCTCACAAGCCACCACATTATTCTTCTTCCATGGACTGTTGGATACCCCATTTTCTTTGCACTTTCACAACTTTATTCCACAACTTTTTTGTTCTTTTTCTTTTTCTCTCTTTTTTATATGAAGGGGTTCCATTTTTCTCAAACCATGGGTCAAATGAAACTTTCTTGCACTTCTTGATTTACCTTCTCTTTTCACCACACCCCCAACTTAGGCTTTTGGTGTAAGTTAGCTATTCAAACAACCCACAAATCATGAGGATTATGGGTGATGGATAAAGAAATGTCACAATTTCATCAAGTTTCCTCCAAGAAAAGGTTAAGGCTCAAAGGTTGTTCAAGCGGAGTTCACACACTCACAAGGTAGGCCACAAAAAGAGGTATAATGTCAAATTGTTTCACACTCTTCAAAGTTGCCTAAGATCATATTAGAAGATTGCATCACTTAGTCAATCGGACCAATGGGGAAAATTTTAGGTGTCATCACACATAGTTCACTGTAAGCTTATCACACAAGGCATTGACACCAATATCAAACAAGACTCCACACTTTCGCTAGTGTGCAATGTTCATCACAAGAGACTCAATTCGAGTGTGGCTAGTCACAACGAGATGCAAAAAGTTCACATATTGTCTATGCAACTTCATTTGGCCTCATCGTAGCCGTACCTTCATTTTTGTTCGATTATAAGCAATATTCAAGTCATCAGTATTGATCAAGACCGATACTCAAATTTACAAGAGAACAACCACATTCAAATACAAATAAAAGGTGGCACAATTTTTTCGGAAGGGTCAAAAATCATTTACCATTAAAAACAATGAGCCACAAGCTCAATCATCCACAAAAACAGTATAAAACACAATTAAAGCTCAAAAACCCAATATATAAACAAAACATAATCACAAAAGGTCATCAAAGGTGGGCCTCACCCCACCATAAATAAAAATCATTTGTCCTCAAATGCAAGCAAAATAATATCCAAGAGTCAAAAAGTAAGATAGAAAGGGAGGTAAAGAGGGTTCCTTTATAAACAATCGCTCCATCTGTCTGGGCATCAGTGCCCGATGCATCACTCTAAACTGGGGCATCAGTGCCCGGAGTCACCTCAGAATAAATAGCAATTGCACTAGGTTCAGCCAAGGGTGTATCCGCCAAAGAGGTCTGCACAGCTGCATCGATCATGGCCTCCTCAGTCTCTGTAAGGCCCTTATTCGAAACCTCCTTAGCAACCTCGAGCATCTCCTCATCTATCTCTGCCTCAGACTCAGGATCAACCGCTTCCTCAACTCTAACCTTGTCTCCGATGGTAGCCGGAGGCATATATAGTACATCTGGAATGTCCACCATCCCGAAAATCATGGACATGTCAGTGGACTTCAGCTGATCCACATCACTCCTCAACGCAGCAATAATAGCCTTTAAAGTCGTTACCTTCTCGGTGGCCCCTTGGCTATTCTCACACACCGTTACCCTAGCCGCAAGGGCATCAATGGTAGCGCTCAATGGTGTCACGGCATCAGCCAGGGCAGCCTAGATCATGCCCGAAATGGAGGCCTCGAGTCTGGCAGCATGAAGATGGCAGAATGGACAAGCTGCCCCATCCGGAGTAATGTGACTTGAGTGAGCGGAGTCCGGGAAACAGCAACAACAGCAGCTCTAGGAGGCAACGTAGCAACAGAGAAACTAGGGATGTTAGAAGGAACAACACTAGAAGTACCTGAAGGCCTAGGGGTCGGAGTAGGCAAAGATACCTCTGCATGTAGTGAGTTTGTGTCCACAACCGGGGAAGAGTCCACCGGGGTTGCTTTCTTCTTCTCTTCCTTATCCTTTAATTATTCTGCCTCGATTCTCCAGATATCAATAAAAGATATGGGAATCACTTCCACATCCTTTTTCGCATATGTAGGAACCCGAGCTCGTCTGCACAGCTCGGTGATCAACACCGAAAAGGGGAGGAAGTCTGGCGCTGCTTGGCCCTCATGGCCATCTCCTGCCCAACGATCATACCGAAATTTATGTGATCTCGTGCCAAGACAAGCTGCATTTTTGTGGTAAAGGATGGACTCATTTTGGGATGGCATAACAGTACTGTTGATAAAGCCAAACCAGTACGTCCCAGCAACATGTAGGTCCCTCTTTTCTATCGGGACCCCTACCTCTAACCACCTTGGAGTGCCATCACATATGAGAGGGGCGACTCAACTTTTTATGCTCTCAAAGGACTTAGTCTTAATCCTGTACTGGTGACTGTCAGCAATGTTGTTAGTGCACTCCAAAACCTCATTTATAGTAGTGTTGTCACACAACACTTTCTTGCACCGGACAACTACATGGTCAACCGGTTTGAATGCAGGTTCTTGCTTTTTGTTTTGTGGTATCAATGCTCCATAAGCAACGTAGAACTCCCGGACCCAATTTGGGATATAAGGACCTCGGGGTCGAGTGAATAACTGGAACTTGTATGACTTTATGCAACTCATTATCTCCGGATACCTATCAATGACCCCATCAGTGGATAGACACTTCTCCTAGTTGGTTGTCCTCATTCATTCAGTCTTCAGTCTATTCATAGACTTGAGAGGATGACCTTGTACTAGTGGTGCTAGGACAACGACATGTGTTGTAGCTGGAGTAGGAGAAGTGGTGGCCTAAGGAGTCATGATCCTAGACGGATCATTCATCCTTTTGGAGAACAACTCTGGCCTATGTGCTGCTACTAACTCATCATCCTCAGAAGCTGCAGCCTGATGCTCCTGGTGCTCACCTTCACTCTCAGAAGTAGTGAGGTGTATGACGTAGATACCATCACTATTGGAGTTGACCTCTGGTGACGCAAATGTCTTGCCTTTTCCTTTGCCTTTCCCACCAGTTGTGGGAAGTTTGGTAGCTTTGGTCTTGGATGCAACTGCATCCTCATTAATTATGATCCCCTTATCCTTCTTTCGGGGTGGCATGTTTCTCCCAGCAACTTTCAGTCTAGCCATGTCTGCCAAAAACATCAGAAAAAGTGAGAAACACTTCAAGCAAGATCACAGAAAATAGTTGCAGACGGACTTGTCGTACGAGTTGGCGAGTCACCGAATCACTTTGGTGAGCTAGATCGGGTTCGCCGAAAGGATTGGCTCAAAATTCTCAAAAAAATTTGGCATTTCTCGATGGAAAGGCCTTTCGGCAAATCACTGACAGCATTCGGCGAGCAAGGACTAGCCCATTGAAAGTTACAGCGCAATTAAGGGATAGGGGCGCATCAAAGGGCGATCAAGAAGGACTTTCAGCGAGTCGCCGAGTGCTTTCGGCGACCTCAAGCTTCTCGCCAAAAGTTACAGAACCAAACTACTCATTTAGCATGAAATTAAAGGCGGGATGGGAAACTTCGGCGAACCTCTGAGTGGTTCGACGAGCTCGACCCAGCTTGCCAAATAACCCAACGTGCCTACTTTCAATCCAACTTCTCAAATTCAACCCTATAACCCTCGAAAAAAGAATCAAAGCATGCACTTATCAAATTAAGCTCAGACCCAATACACCCATGCCCCCGGGATGCTCAGACTTCTCCCGGTTTTGCCAAATTTGGCCATTTGACAACTTTTACCCTTAAGAATGATGTCAACCGCTCCATCATTGGAAAAAATATGTCATTTAGCACAAATACGGGCTACTTAGACTTCACCCGACTAGACCCAACAACATGCAAACACAACCCCACAATGTTTTACCAATTTTAAGGCATAAAATCACAAGAATTCAACAATCTAAACATTACGGGCAAGATTTTTGAATTAACACAGGCACACATATACGCAATTAAGATCAGAGAGTCCCAGCACACAACACTAAGACAAAATCATTGCAAAAGAGTACAAATTACTAAAAATAAACTCAGGGTTCAGAAAACCAACCTTAGATGCAGAATAATCAAGATTGAAATGCTAGGCGGCAAAGTAATCCACTCCGAACACACAATCAACGACTCAAATACTATAAAAATGCAAGAAATATAGGAAATACTATGCAGGTGCGAGTTTGGGAAGATTAAAAGTGAGGGAAAGTGAAAGAGTTTGAAAGTTTAAACCTTTGGCTTTTAAAAACCGTTCAGTTCTCGCCCATTCGGTGATATTAATCGTGCTCGCCGACCCACTCAGCAACACGCCGAGTGGGCACTTACCTCACCGAGTTTTACAGAACCTCTAGCTAATGTGGGGGTCCAAACAGCGGACAAAGTCATGATCGCCGACCTGGTCGGCGATTTACCAAGTTGCTCATGGGTTTGCCGAGTTTTACAGAATCCAATTTAGAATTGTCTTGAGTCCAATGACGGTCCAAGTCGGGCTCACCGGACCTCTCCGGTGATGCGCTGGCTGGACTTTTAGCTCGCCAATCTATACCTTTCTAAAACTTTCTGCACTTCAACCTGCACAATCAACACATCATTATTTCTAAAACAAAAATAAAGCGATAAACACTTGGGTTGCCTCCCAAGAAGCGCCTTAGTTAACGTCGTGGCATGACTTCCCCACTCAATCTTGATTTGTGGGGTAGAGACGAGACAACACATAACCCATTTGGGTCTCCAGCAGCAGCAGCTGAACATTTATGGAATGGGAAGCAGTCATCTGATTCAGCGGTGAGACATTCTCTTTTATCTCATTCAAAACTGTCCTGTTCTTCGACTTTGTGAAGAATGAGTGAGAGTATCTCTTCTATTTGTCCACCCTCGTACACCTTGAGCTTTATACGCTCATGAGGGGGAGTATACCGGCCTTTCTTTTTGTCCGGTGCTTCCAATTCCATGATCCTTCTGGCCACTAGATCAAACTGAGTCAAAAGTGTGGCCAAAATCTTGTCCTTCTCAGTCTCCTTATTGGTTTTGGCCATGTGATCAATGAGCTGGACTGCTATTGCATAGGGTAGTCGTGAGAGACCTCCCGGAGATATTTGGTCAGCCACTCCTCTGTTTTCTGGACCAAGACCTCTATAGAAGCAGTCCAGTAGCATGTTAGCTAAGATTCCATGAGTTGGGCACTGCAACAATAGTGACTTCAATCTCAGCCACAACTCACGGATTGACTCACCTTCCATTTGTCTGAAACTTAGGATGTTATCTCTAAGAATCATCATTCTCAAAAGGGAGAGGTTCATTTGGTCACCATTGCTACAAGACATGCTCCTTTATGCTGCTCTAAATAGCAACACACAAACCGAAACTAAAAATAAGGAAAGTTCAACTATAATCAACAAGAACAAAATCCAACTTAACTAAAAATGCTCTAAGTAACACCACTCCCTGGCAGCGGCGCCATCTTGATTTCACGTATCAAGACACTTCATCTAATACTAAGTGCCAATCAGTAATATAACCCAACTAAGTGAGTTGGGGTTGAATTCCATAGGGAGTGGTACGTATTTGAGAATCAATAGAAAAACATGAATATGTTCAAGTCAATCATAGGTGAAAACATTTACGAATAAAAACATGATTCAAGTTTGGGGTGACACAAGTGTCAAATAACAGGGGGGTTTTGATTTCAATTATCAACTACAGTAGCAAATAACACGAATAAACAAGTAAATAGACGGGCTCTTGGGATGTGATTGGATTATGAGCTAAGGTAGACAAGTGGGTGATTGCAATTAATAGTAAATAGTTGTAAATCAGTGATTAAGCTAGACTTTAGTGGGGATAAACTTTCTCTTGAACAATTTATCCCGAATCAAATTGGTTTCTCTCGAATTAGAAATCATCAGATTCGACCCTATATGCATATGGAATAGTTTGGATTTTTGCAAAAAAAAATTAACCTATTGGACATTTTGTCTATTTTTTCATTTCTTAATCCTTATTTATATTTTTTTCTAGCTGTATTTCTTTATATGTTTTTATTTTTCTATATATACACTAATACAGTATTAATTACAAATTGGTATCTCTATTTATAAAACTTAAAGTGTTAATATATCAAGGATACAAATATTTATAAAAACTTAATGTATTAATATATCAAACAAGGTAAAGTATGACAATTAGCTTATGAACACGATAATTTGGAAAATGAATACATTGTTGTTAAACAAAAAATGAATACGCCAATATTGTATATATATGAATACATTATTGTTAAACAAAAGATGGATACATTGATAACCTAGAAACAAGAAAAATGAAAAATAATAAAATGTGTAGGCATCAAAGTGTGCAAGTATTTGGTTGTATAAAAAAATGATAAATCCAACAAACGCCAATCTCTTTTTTGTCAAGTCTTTCCTGTAATACAAACGTCAATCTCTTTTTGGTCAAATTTTTCTGTAATACTTGAGGATTGGGGTTAACTTAGGTATTTGTTTATAAAAATATAGTATTAATGTATCCAATTATACTTGTATTGCCTAATCAATCTTTTAAATTGGATAGATTACTTATATATCCAGATATCCTTGTATTCACAAATTACCATTTCAACTTGTGTTAATATTACAATAAAGTATCTATGTATATGAGTATTCTACTATATACAAATTTGACAATCACACAAACCTCAATCTCTTTTTGCTCATGATCTTCCTGTACTACTTTTTTTTTTTTATAACTATAGCCATCATAATAGAGAAAACAAAATAATTTTTTAATCGAAACCCTATAAAAATAGATGAAAATATAGATGGATACAAATATAATCTTCATAAAAATGAGAAAAAATCAATTAAAAGATACTTGATGGATTCAAATCACAAAAAATGCTCCTATAATCATCAAGAGGATCTTAAATTGAAAGGATTTTGGGGGAGGGGGGGGGGGGGGGGGATATTGAAGATATGTGATATAGGGATATTGGTGAAAGAGTTTAAAATATTAATGAGGGTGAACATGGAAAACTGATCACATAAAATGTGCCTAGACATAATTAATTATGCCTGTAATAATAACTTTCCTAATTATTTGTATATAGTTAACTTTGCAAATTATTGTGTAGTTATATCCATATAACATAAAAAAAAATTTGTAGCTATTTATTTTTAATATATATTGACGTTTGCCATATTCTGTAGTTTTTTCAAAAAAGTTTATAAATAATCTTTGCAAGAGTTAGTCTTGATATTTTATTCCTACAAAAAATAATCTATCAAAAATTACATTTATTAATTTGATAAAAATTATTTGAACAAAACTGTCCTTTAAAGTTGTAAACAATTCGCTAATGTTTTTGTTTTTCTCTGCATTTCCATTCTCTTGTCTATTTTTCACTTCCCGCAATTGGTGGTTTCATTGAAGATGCTATGTCATCTCTCATGTCCTCCTCATGACGATTGCTCTAAGTGATTATACGCTTGTTACCATGCAACTAAACAATCAGACCGTTCATGATGTCGCCTCCTCCCATTTCAACTACTCTCTCAAATATAATTTAGTACTTTCATTTATTTTTGGTATTACTGAGTTCAATCTCTCTTCGGTAAGGAGCTATTGAAGTCAAAATTCTTAACTCTCAGCCATATAATTGTTGCTAAACATGAGATAACATCCTCCTCGTTCTCATTTTTATCTTCAATCACGGTGAATTTGTGATCGAATAATGTAGCATGACATTTTTTTATTTTTGATTCTATACTTAAGAGGAAGCTTAGGTTGTGGATGGATAGCCTTTCATTGTTAATCATCTAGAGAATTAGAGTTGCTCTCAGCTTTTTCTCTTATGAATGATCATAGTGTTTTTGATTTTATGGCGGTACAAGTCAAATTGAACCGATGAAACAAGTATAGTTATAAAAAAAAAAAGACTTGTTTATTTGATTTGATTGGTATGCTGAAAAAATTAACTCGATGACTCATAGTTTGGTTTGGTGTTAATATACAAAGACCTCTTCGTGGATCGAGGTCATTTGTAGATCATTGGATATACAAATGTCGATTGGGCAGGTGATCTTTTTTATAGACATTTCTCATCTGAATAATGTATTTTTACTAGGCAGTACTTTGGTGTCCGGTAAGAGAAAGAAACAAAACATAGTTGCTTGATCTAGTGCAGAAGCAGAATATCGAGCAATGGTATAGCAACTTGCGAGCTAGTTTGGATCAAATAACTGCTCAGTCCTTGTATTAGTTACATCAGTAACAAGCACAATACATATGACTTATATGCACCACCTTGAGGGAGAGTGTTAGAATAGTCCTACATGGAAAAGGATTATATTTAGCGTCTATATATATGGCTCAGTGTAATAATATAGTCAACACGATGCAATAATACTTCTCTCCTTTATTTCTCACAAAGATTAATGCAGTGGACAACCAGAAGTCCACTGACTAGAAACACACCGATGCCTAAATATATATCTGTTGCAACTCAGAGAGTCGCCAAAAGTAAAATACTGTACATTTTTCACAAGACTAAAAGGTACAACAGAAAACAGTGTCCCAACTCAAGCTACATCAACAGAAATATAGCTTGAAATAGGGCTTTTATGGAGTTACTATGGTATTGCGCACTCTGCAAAAAGAAATGAACCTGCAAAAATATACACTAAAATCAGAATTCGAGTCTGAAGTATTTGAATACACATCAGTCATCCTAAATCCACATAATTTACATTCTTTTTACTATGTGTTAAAAGGCATTGAAAACTTTTCAGAAAACTGAAAAGACTCATAACCATATTGAATTACTTCAGAGAATGAATTCAGATATAGAAATGCAGTACGTTCAAAGACCTCTCATAGAACTGCAGTACTCTACATAAATGAAAGCCCCTTTCCTACAATCAAAGAATAATTGCAGCAGGAAGACACAACACTTAGCAGGAAGAGCACAACACTTGTTACTCAAGACTGGCTGACTATACATAAGTGGTGAAGTCAAGATCACTGCAGAACACAAAGATTCCACAATTTATATTCATATGGACATGATCACTGATTCAAGGTTGTCATGGAAAACGTGTAAAACTTTATCAAACAACCAAATAAGAGTGAAATTTACAATATCTGAACTGGAAAGTGACATTAAACAAAGAAAATGAAATAAAACCCAGTGAACATGCTCCCAGACCTGGTCAAAGAAGATATGCATCAAACTAAAGAATTGTAACAACTTGACCCCTGATCTTGAGCATTTTAAGGTTGAAATTGCATTTTGAAGCTTTGAATAAGTTTGTATAACCATTTGGGACTTGTTGGGATGGTCGGGTTGAAAACCCGAGGGCTAAGGGGTGTTTTCACACTAATTCAATTGAGTATTACTGAAAAACCTAGTACTGGTGCAACCACAAAAGTAGAAGACTCTCCCCAAATGCAGAGAGTCGCTGCAAATGTGAATTATGGCTCGCAAATGCGATGGAGGGAGGATTGTCCAAGTCTATATAAGGAGACCACCCGTGCATTCCCAAACCAATGTGGGACTTTTACCCACTCTGACTAGGGGCGGAGCCACGTAGGCAATTGGACACCCTTCGTCGAAAAATTATACTATATATACACGTAAAATTTTGACTTTATATTGGTATATATAAAATTTGGACCCCCTGAAATAACAAAGTGATGCGCAGTGGAGTTGGTAATGGCCTGTGCAATCCTACTCTTTGTCTCACTTCGATTCCCCATAAGGTTGTTTTCTTTTTCTGTAATTATTTTGACTTCTGTAATTCAATTAAGTAAATAAACATGCGTAATTTTAACATGAAAGTTCAGTAGCTTGGTGGTTAAAAGTATCATGAAGGTCTCCAAGACCTAAGTTCAAATCCCTCCTCTACTAACTATTTTTTTTCAATTAAAATTGAATTATTTCCTTAAATTTTAATATCTTTTCCTTGTAGAATAAAATTTCCTTAAATTTAATACTTTTTCTTGTGGATTTCTTTCAATTAAAATTGAATTATTTCCTTAAAATTTTAATACCTTTTTCTTATGGAATAAGATTTCCTTAAATTTTAATACTTTTCCCTTATGGAATAAGGTTTTCTTTCTCTATAAATAGGAGACTCATTTACCCAAATTATATCACAATATTATTAAGAATAGAATCCCAATAATTCTCTCTCTGTTTTTTCTTCTCATTCTCTTATTTTATAACAAAAATAACCAATTAATATTTTAGTTTCAAGTTTCAATAGACATGAGGAATTATTATAATAGAGTACCAAAAGAAAGTTCGACTTCCTAAGTCAACCAAATAAAGAAACAACCGTAGATCAATTAGAGATGTTGTCACATTCTTCTCAAAAACAAAACATTGATTTAAATACTATAAAAATGACTTGCGAAATCGAATGGATGATGAGTTTTTAGACGGTTGTAGTGTCTTATGTAGAAAAGAAAGTATTTCGTACTATTTCTAATGAGTCTATTATAAAAACGTTTCAGGATATGAAACCTAGTCGAGTACAATTGTAATAATATATTTAAATTATGTTTTCAATAGTAGTTTATTTTCTTTATGTTAGTTTTAAATTATACACTTGTAGTTCTATTAAAAATATTCCTATATTTAATTAAATATTGCTTGACTTGATTATTTGTTTTGGTAGTTTAAATCGTCATTTTTTTAAAAAAAAATTTACTGTTAAAAGTTTGGACACCCTTCATTAAATTTCTGGCTACGCCACTGACTCTGACAGATATCAACCCATATCATTGACATAAACTAATCTATAACACCAGTGGATGATCATATTCAATTTTGGTTGGATTTTAACCATAGAATCATGAGAATTAAGTGTCTAAATTGGAGATTTTTTACCAAGTTCCCAATATAGTAAACTAAGAATTTGACCTAATAAAGCACACAGATTGAAACTTAATCCCCCAGCACCAATGAGGGCCCGTACGATTTAGGTCTATCGGATGTCAGAAGTCATAGGTATCCATAAGACCAGCTAGACTCTCAGCTTGATGGTTCGGGTGGCTCTGGCTGTACTAGTGCTTTACATAATAAACCTAACAATGACTCAATGATGTTAATTAAGATCAAGTTTACTTGAGGCAAGACCTTGGCAGTGGAATGGCTTAATGATGACATGGGCTGGACAGGCTAAGCAAAGACAAGCCTATGATTGTGGCTAAGACAAGTTTGTGGGCTATGAGCTGGGCAAGGCATACAGCTAAGGTCCTAAGGAGATTGGGCACCAATGGCAAGTTGTGTGGGGCAAAACCTTCCCACAAGGTAGGCATGTGGGCAAGGCACGAAGCTAGGTACCAGAGTGGGCATTTGGCGCCAGATTTGAAGGTTGCCTACGTGTGCCGCGCACATGCTTCGGCAGTTGGACAGTTTCTAAGTTTCTAGCCAGTTGTGGCTTGTCATAGAATTAGGTGAACTTGTAATTTGAATTTCGGATTTAGCCTAGCTCATAAGGTGAGAATTGTCCACGACTATTGGACTATGTAATGGGAGAACAAGTCATTCCCTCAACCAATGTGGAACACTTAAAGTACTCCTATCACTAAACATCTAAGTGTGTTGAAAACGAGGACTTGACATTAGTAAACCAATAATAGGGATATTAAGAAAAAAAATCTTACCTGTAACTCAACCTCAAAAGCTAGTTGAGGATTGCCCGAGACCATATAAGAAGACACACGTTTAACTCCACCAATGTGGAAAATCAATTAATCATTGCTTGAGACCTAGCTTTCAAGACTTCACAAACCTGTCATCTTATCCTTTCTTCCCCAAAATGCCCAATCACTTATTTGTGACTTTCTAAATCAAGATTTGAAAAAAGAGTGGGCTGATCGACCAGTGAAGGAAATGAGAGAAAAACGTAGAACATCAGACCATCAACATAAGCACTCTCATTAAGGAAATAAAGCATTTGCTCATCTCTTGGACAAGAAGTTACTATAGGATTGTCGCCAAATGCAAGCAATGAACAAATATCTACCAAATTGTAGGCCAAGATGTACCCTAGTTACCAAGGTAAAAAAGATGAGATTTTAAAATTTACTTTAAAATCAACTGGTGGAAGATCCAATATCTGTACCAAAAGTACCAAGTCACGATACGAAGTATGTCATAAGGTTCAACATGAGAACTGAAAGCAAACCTGGCGTTTATGCCGTTGACATCTGTCCCTCAACTTTTCACAAACTAGTTTCAAATCGCATGTGACATTGAACAAGTCCTCTGCATCTGAATGGAATTCGTTAAAGATGTTCTTTTCACTAATTCCAACTTCAGATCTAAATGATACAAAATCAGTGGCAAATTGCATCATTGGCCATGGAAGGAGATCCTAGAGTTTAAGCATTTGCAAAAAAAATATCAAACCTTTGAGAATTATCATTATAATCCATTTCATTTCTTGAGCATTTGTTTTCCTGATTAAATCCGACAGAATTGAAGTCTTCTCTGCTCTGATAAAACAATAAAATATATCTTCGTGAAGCGTAAGGATAACAAGCTAGGTGAATTGTAAATAATGAAGCAACAAAATATCTGATCAAGTTCTTTCTAAAATAATGGTCACTAAAAGAAGCAACCGAACTCTACAACTGAAGTATGCATTCCACAAGCATCCTGCAACAGGTCTAGGCTTTAAGTAAACAATGCAACAAATGACAGATCTAAGGTTTAACAATACAACAAGTCTAGGTATGGATATGTAGCACGATGTGTGAAACTACGGAAACTGAACTGCTGAGCTCTTAGGTATCAGAAAAATTTCATAGAACTGCAGTACTCTACATAAATGAAAGCCCCTTTCCTACAATCAAAGAATAATTGCAGCAGGAAGACACAACACTTGGAATCCTAACTAGCAGGTGGAATCCTCCACCTCTCCTCCATGTCGCCCAGAACCATAGTAGCCTCCTGTTGATGATGTAAAGTTAGCCCAGAACAAGAGGTTACTTGGCACAAAAGACAAACAGAAACCTTAGACAAAACACCGATGATAAGAACATCTAAATCAGAGCCAGGTCAAACATAATCAGGCTTCAACTTTAGCCATTTTCCACTCCGATCACTTGGTTCCCATTTTGAAGTTAAATCTTTCAAAACAATTCCTTCATTTCTAGTTATTGCTTTTCAACTTGTGAAAGTGTGTTCATACGTAGAATTCTTCTACTTGAGGGTATTCTTATAGATTAAATAATCATAAATAAATGTTCTACTTTATGCATAAAGTTGGTTATTCTCTAAATTCTCGTTATATGCTTTCTATTTTGTTGTTAATCCTATCCTTGCTCCTATCAACATTCTACATCACTAGTTGAAGGAACACGCTAGCACAATCAATAAATGTTAATTTATAAACATTAAACTAAGGTAAAAGATACAAAGATCACCTACTGTAGAAATTCCGAGGCCTTCAACCAAGTGTCAAGTTGCTGATGGTGAAATCTAAATCTTAATATGCACACAAGAAAGAAAATGACATAAATGGTCCCTGGACTAGTGGATTAGGTCTAAAATAGTCCCTTAACTATACATTTATCGGATTTAGTCCTTTATCAGCTATTTACATAAGATTTGGGATTGTTAAATGACTAAATCCGGTAAGTGTACAGTTAAGGGACCAAATCTCATAAGATTGGGATTGTTAAAGGACTAAATCCGGTAAATGTATAGTTAAGGAACCAAACCTGATAAGATTTGGGATTGTTAAAGGACTAAATTCGGTAACTGTATAGTTAAAAGACCAAACCTGATAAGATTTAGGATAGTTAAAGGACTAAATTCGGTAAATATATAGTTAAACAACTATTTTAAACCTACTCCAATAGTTCAAGACCATTTGTGGCGTTTTCTCCAGGAAAATCAATTAATCATTGCTTGAGACATAGCTTTCAACACTTCACAAAACCTGTCATCTTATCCTTTCTTCCCAAAATGCCCAATCTCTTATCTGTGACTTTCTAAATCAAGATTTAAGGAGTGGGCTGATCGACCAGAAAAGGAAACGAGAGACAAACTTAGAACATCAGACCATCAACATAAGCACTCTCATTCTAAGTTGCTCGGACTCGGGTGCGGGTATCCGAGACGGATGCGAATCTGAGAGTTGGATTCGGCAAAATCCAAATTTTAAGATTCGTGGGTGGGAATCCGAGTATGGATACGGGTGCGGGAATACGGCTAAAATTTTTCAATATTATAAAAATATAGTTATGAAGATATTCTAAATTTGAGAGATATGTTGTGATAAACTTACATGTATTTTGTAGAATTCAATCTTCCATTCTTCAAGATGAGATTACTCTTCCATTCTTCCTACAAAGACACAACAAATAGAAACTAAACATTAAAAGCATTTACAAATTACAATAGAATAAATATAACTAAAAGAATCAATAAAAATTGAAAAGAAGAACTAACCTTAGAACATGGATAGTAAACTCTTGAAACAAAGTGAAAGTGAAAATACTGCAATTATTAAAATTTAAGATATACATAAAGATATTTATCCACAATTTAAATATTCATAATTACTAATCAATATTCAATACACCAAGTAAAAGTGTAAAACATACAAAAATCAAGAGATCGTCTTAACTTAATCCATAACTTAAAATTAACATAACAACAAAATATTGTCAATTATCAAGTTATTTAATTAAGTTAGCTATCTCTTCCACATCTTCCACATCTTCTTCAACTTCTTCCAAATCTTCAAACTCTTCCTCAAATATCACACCTTCAATTTGAGGTTCATCTATTGAAAGCTCGGTTAGATCATTAGTTGTCTCATCAATATCAAACCGATCTCCACCTAAAATAAATTAAAAACAATAAATATATTAGAAGATTTTATATAAAAAGAAAAAAACATCATTTAAACTAAATAATTGAAGAAAATAATAAAGAAAATATAGACATACCAACATCCCAATATTTGCTTGGCCCATTTATATATTTCTCTTTCTTGCGAGACAACAACCGGAGATTATAATGTACAAACATTAAATCTTCGGCTGTTGAAGTTGCTAACTTATTTCTCTTGATATTGTGAATCAAAGAATATGTACTCCAATTTCTTTCACAACAAGAGGAAGAAGCCAGTTGAGTAAGCAACTTGTAAGCTAATTGTTGTAAAAGTGGAGCCGAGACCCCATGATTTGCCCACCAAGAAAGAGAATCTTCATATATCATAGCCTCAATCACATGAGGCTCACTAAAATAGCCACCTCCGCTACAAAAGGATCCATACTCCAATGAGACGTGTTTCATTTCATTAGAATCTTTAAAGTACCTTTGAAAGCACTTGACTCTATTCAATGAAATTTCACTATCTTCATCAAGAGCTAGCTTTTGAATTCCATTCTCTCCTTGAAGCCATGATTCATGATAATATTTGGGAACCAAAGAATGTGTCATACAATGTAGAGGTGTGTTACTT
>JAJOOH010072112.1:0-46535 GCA_029582605.1 Solanum gracilifrons
TTTATATTATCACATCTATAAGTTTCTCTAATTTGAGAAGTAGATGCTCTAGATGGAATCTGAACAATATAGTCTACCGGAGAAATATAAGAAGCATTTGATCTAGTAATTCTAGAGGATATGCTATGATTGTCCAGAAACATATTAGTTGGTTCAGAAAATTTTATTTTTACAGTTCCATCATTTAACTGTTCAATTTCAGAAACATCCATGTTAACATTATTTCGGGGTTGGGTAGCGTTTTCAATAACCCATTCTTGTGGAAAATCAATTTCTTCCCACTTGATAGGCCTTCTAGTGACTACCTTAGATTTATCAAAATTAGTTTCTATAATGATAGTTTCATTTTTAAAATCAATTACCTTACACATAGGATTCAAGGTATGTAATAACTTATAATATATTCTATAACAAATACACATAATAATAATAATAATAATAATAATAATAATAATAATAATAATAATAATAATAATAATAATAGTAATAATAATAATAATAATAATAATAATAATAATAATGAATTAATAATGAATTAGTAATGAATTCAAAGAGTTAAATCTCACTTAATCTATTTTAAAATATATGGGCCAAGTGGTAAAAGTTATTAAATAAAATATAAACTTGACCCATTAACTATCAACTAAAATTAATTATTTAAGATTTAACCATCAATTAATTAATTCTAGTTAAACGAATATTCAAAATTCCAAAAAATGACATTTTGGGTCATTACATTATCCACCACTAAAACTCATGTTCGTCCTCGAACATAAAGTAGAAGAAATGTCACGACCCGAGCCTACACCCTGGACTTGGTCGGCACTCGAGAACCATTGCTGGCCCTCAAGCGAACCCTCATCCTGGCTGACTACAAGCGGAAGACTAACTGAAGCATACATAAGCATCAAATTGAAAGAAACGTTTTAAAAACAATTTAGTAAATCTCAAAACTTCGTTGAATATACTAAGTATGAAAAGTAAGTTTTAAACAAAATATCTGAAACTAAAAGACTCTCCAAACTGTCTATCTATGAAGCCTCTATGGTATAAAGATGACTGTCGGGAAAAGACCCATGACTCCTCAAAACTTATACTAATAAATCACAAAACTGGAGTCCTTCGGAATAAAGGAGGTCTCACTCATAAGCAGACGAGCGGATGAGTCAGGTCGAATGACTTCAGTACATTGAATGTACGAATATGGAATATAGCTGAATAACAAATAACTAAAATAAAGGACTGCAATAGATAACAATGTACTCAAGCTGAATGTAAAGAAACAAAGGAGTAAAATCATTTAAAGCTTTACATAATACTTTCTCATATCTGAGCTCAACATAATAAGTGATATATAAAAATACACTTTTAACTTTTTTTGAGAGATTCTCTAATCGACAACCATCACTATGAGATATGTGATGATACGTCATCTCACCCACGCTGCCAGAATTATCCTATACCTTGCCGGGGTATAGAACACCTCAACTAAGTGGATCACTAAGCTCTGCCTGAAGGCACTTTGGATTCATCTAAAAAGTATGATCCTGTACCCATGTTGGCATACATAGTTTATGATGAATATGAGTTGTCTGAACTCATCCCCATATCGGTGCTCAATACTAGTCCCAATAATATTTACTAATGCTCAATGTTTAAAAAAATTCTCTTCCTATGGTTTGAGATAACTACTCAAACTATCCTCTTAAAAGAGGTAACTACTCTTGAAATATCTTTTAACTCATAACTCATTTAGAAATAAAAGTTTCTCTTTTATCACTGTAAAAATTGATACCTTTAGAAATATTTAGTTCCCTTAGACTCTCTATCAATTTATACTTGAAAACTCTTTCTCCAAGATATATCAAAAATTAAATTGTGCTATGATCATTGATGACTCGGAAAGTCATACTGCATAAACATTGATGGTATATCTAGATACCATACTTCTTAAACATTGATAACATACTCGATTGTCATACTAATCATGTTTAGAAAACTATTTTCTCAAAACTCATGTTTACTTCCTCAAAAACTCAATTGTTGGCTTTAAAAAAGCTTCTCAAGATTTATAAATCAACTCATAGGGTTTATGTGGAATTATGGACTCAGGTATCTTAATAGCAATATGAAAATTCAGTACTCAGAACTCAACAACACTACTCATCTCAAGAATACTCAATTCATAAGGTTTATGTTGAAATATAGACATTAACGAATCAACTCAAGAATCTTAATGTATAAAATATAACAATTCAATAATTATGAATAGAATTTAAAAAAGAAACAAGAACTCAAGAACTCAAAATCAACTTATCTCAAGAATACTCAAATCTAGGGATAAAATCCCAGATCACCCTTTTACTGATTTGAAAGAAGATGTAGGGCTTGAGGATGGACTAATACAACACTATGATAGCCTTACATACATGGAAGAACAAGATTATTGAAGAATCTTGAAAAATAACTTGGTTAGAAGCCTTGAAACCCTAGCTTGAAGGAGAACAATAAAGAAAACCTTTCTTGAGATTCTTGAATTACTTTCTTGAAATTTCTATGGCCAAGAATTATGATTTTCATTGGTGATTCATAATTGTATGGAGGAATTTGAGTTGTAAATAATGAAATTCTTGGAGAAGGACTTACCTTGAAGAAGAATCTTGAAATAGATTGAAAGAATCTTCAATGGAGTCTTCTACTTTCACTTTTCCTTTGGATTTTGTCTTAGGGTTTGAGAGAGAAAAGAATGGGGGATTAAGAGATGAAAATCTGATTGTTTTGAGCCTTTAATTAGTCAAGGAATTCTTTTATGTGTTTCTTAGATGTAAAAAAAAAACAAAAACGACCCTTTTTAATGTTTTCTCGTTGGCTAATTTGTCACTGCACTATATCAGGTTACTAATATGGTAATAACTTTTTACTCAAATCTTTGATTGCTGCGAAATTGGTGGCGTTGGAAAGAAGATTCAAATACCTTTAATTTGATTGGTTATGGGCCACGTAGGGTTTTATATTCTAAGAGATATAGTCATTTGAAGTTAACTCAAGTAGAATCTTTCATCAAAACTTAATCGATAAGAAAATTTTCAACTCTACTTTGTGATAGGAATTTCTAGTGGCTTAATTAATATCCAAAATCATTCCACTCTAAAGAATTTACCTTTACACATATGGGAAATTTAAGAATCACCCGATACGACCCTACAAGTAAATGAAGAATGGTTCGAGTCTTAACTTAGAAATTTTCAGGGTGTCACAATATCTCCCCCTTGGGATCTTTCGTCCTCGAATGACGACTCGTCTGAGAATGGAAAAGGGGTTACTCTTAATATATTCAAGTCTAACTCAGAATGATAAAGTACTTAACATAAGGTGATTATTCTGATCTAAATCACAAGATTCCGGGTCTATATCTCTGTAGGAAACTTATCCCAAGAACACTACTCCTTACCGCTACATTAAGCTAACCTTGAGCTCATATCACGAAACACCTAATGTATCGTACATTTTCCACATGTTAACAACACTATATTCAACCTTAGAACCTTGATCACTCCATAGACTTCTACTGACCCACTTTCTAAAAACTTCTCATCCTCTCGTCATCTCTACCAACTGAAATTTCATGCATTACCACCAGGAAGCTGACTTAGTACTCATTGTAAAACTTTATCTCCTTCTTCCTCCACATTCATAACCTTAGATTGAATAAACACACCATCACTGTCACAATAATAAATA
This sequence comes from Solanum gracilifrons, assembly GCA_029582605.1. Lineage (NCBI taxonomy): Eukaryota > Viridiplantae > Streptophyta > Magnoliopsida > Solanales > Solanaceae > Solanum > Solanum gracilifrons. The sequence goes on from JAJOOH010072112.1 coordinate 3,742, forward strand.
TAAATCCTCTCCTTCAACATCACACAACTACTAACAACAACACCACTCTTAAACTAAAAAAGATCACTAAAAGAGCTTTAGGGCAAAATATCATAAGCACGATTCATTCGAGAAATCTGATATAATAATATGCATGGCATAACATTATGTTGCTAGCCATTGAGAGTAAATCATGAATTTGTGAGACTAAACATACTGTGAGACATGATTGCTTATATGAATAGGTTCATATCGAGAGGCTGATATCCATAGTCTTTGCCCTTTATTCTGAAAACTGAGCATAGATGTGAATCTCTCTAAACTGTATGAGCATAGGTCATGAACACAATTCTGATATAAGAAATATCATCATGATGTTGAAATGACTGAACTTTGAGGAATACGCTAGAGTATGAATGGAGTGATGTACCTCTACAACTTTTTCGGAAGACATAACTATCTCATTCTCATAACTTGACTTGATTTCTCATCTTATCATCTCCCCCTTAGGTCTAGAATTGATACTTGAAAACAATGGACATAGTCCCTGATCTCTAAACTGGTCTACATTTCCTTTAATACTCGGAAATGCTTATCTCATGGCTACGAAACTCTTCATAAGCAGGTACCAAGACTCCTTCTTAGACCTCTTTCTAAGATACTTCTCTTAACCTCTTCTCATTGGCTTATAAGACCACTTAATCTAAATCTTGAGGGAAAATAATGCTTACATCAATCTATCCCATATTAACAACTCTATTTTACTATCTAGGCACACATGAAAAATCATTAACTTAATTAAGACCTCGTCTGATTACATACGATCTTAGGTACACCTCTTAATGCTCTCGTTAATCTAGTTACTCAATCATTCCTCATTCCTCTTATACAAAAGTCAGAATGTCACACTGGTACCACTCATATTCATTACATCTAACATCACAATTTCTCACCTACTCTATGTCAAGTCTACTTGATCAGATCTCAAGACTAACATCGTCGCCCTTATGTTGCCATTATTTTGATCATGACACTCATCTCAAATTCAAGCTTAATGTTTATTACTAAACTCGGATATCAATATGATTGCTCACTTACTATACTTAACTTACATCTACTAGATAAAATTAAGAAATACTCGCCCACTAAAACCTTATGAAAAGTAGTCAATGTTTATCTCACAACCTATTTATTTACAGACTATTGTCACATTCCTTTTCACAACTTAAGTACTATTTACCCACTTACTATACATCATTACCAGATTAGATATATGACCTTTTGACCTCATGTCTCTCCCAAAAAATCATAAGTCTAGCTTAGATCTATCACCTCATGAATACTCTACTCTTTTACTAAACACCTATACTTGGTCGTTACTAACATAATGACACATCATCATAAACTCTTTTCTAGTTAAAGTATACTATAACTCATACTAACTATTTCTCTTACTCTACCCTCTATCATGTATTCTACACAAACCCATCACTTCTTAGTTTACCCATAAGGGAAATCCCCTCATTAATAGCTCACTAGGTGCATGACTATAATTACATCGCTTGCCTCATCACTATCTCACCTTCTTACATTTGAACCTCTACACACATTATTTTAACTTTGGGCACTTTTTCTACTACTGCTTATAATCTCATACTCATACTATCTTTTTGGGACACACTTCCTCATAAGGGTCTCCATTGGAATAAGGTTTAGAGAAGAATGTACATCTCATTTTTAGCTTGAACGCACGATTCATATGAATATGAGTGCATTCATTCAAAACTCAACACTTGGACTCACTCACGGGCTTCTCTCAATCCCCTCTGCAGTTTCAAGATTTAATCAAGATTTATGCTGGGAGTAACTCATCGATAAGGATCTAGATTTGCTTTTCAACTACCTTGAGTATGAGGGTAGTCGAATGGATATGAGAAATGCATGAGTTAGAATAAATTCCTTATGACACAGTTTTGCTGCATGATTTAAAGTACGAAAGAAAGGAAACTTTTCTTAAATGTCTGTAGTCCCTCATTTATAGAACTGAGGTCCTCACAACCATAAACAAGATTGTATCGACATGATTTCATAGACACCCGAGGAAATTTAAACTCTGTGCTCTGATACCATGTTTGTCAGAACCTGAGCCTACACCCTGGATGTGGCCGGAACTCGAGAACCATTGTTGGCCCTCAAGCGAACCCGCATCCTGGCTGACTACAAGCGGAAGACTAACTCAAGCATACATAAGAATCAAATCAAAAGAAACATTAAAAATAGTTTAGTGAATCTCAAAACTTCAATGAATATACTGAGTATGAAAAATAACTTTTAAATAAAATATCTGAACTGAAAGACTCTACAAACTATCTATCTATGAAGCTTCTGTTTTATAAAGATAAGTGTCGGGAAAAGACCCACGACTCCTCAAAACTATTAATAATAACTCACAAAACTGGAGTCCACCGAAAGTAAGGAGGTCTCACTCATAAGCAGACGAGCAGATGAAGTGATCTTAACAGACTCTTGTTGAGGATACTAAGAACCTGTATCTGCATCATTAAAAGATGCAGGTCGAATGACATCAACACGTTGAATTTACGAATATGTATTATAGCTGAATAACAAAAAACTTAAAGAAAGAACTGCAATAGATAACAATGTACTCAAGCTGAATGTAAAGAAATAAAAGAGTAAATCATTTAAATCTTTACAAAATACTTTCTCACATCTGAGATCAACATAAGATGTGATATATAAAAATAGGCTCTTAATTTTATTTGGGAATTTCTCTAACCGACAACCATCACTATGAGCTACGTGATGATACAACGTCTCGCCCACGCTACCAGAACTGTCCTATACCTCATCGGGATATACAAAACCTCAGCTAAGTGGATCCACTAAGCTATGCCCGAAGGCACTTAGGATTCATCTAAAAAGTATGATCCTGTACCCATAATGTGATACATGGTTTATGAGGAATGTGAGTTGTTTGAACTCATCCCCTTATCGGTGCTCAATACTACTCCCGATAATATATAATCATGCTCAATGTTTAAAAAACATACTCTTCCTCTGGTTTGAGATAATTGTTCAAACTATCCTCTTAAAAGAGGTAGCTGCTCTTGAAATATCTTTAATCTTATGACTCATTTTGAAATCAAAGATTCTCTTTTATCAATGTAAACATTGATACCTTTGGGAATACTTTGTTCCCTTATACTCTTACTCAATTCACACTTGAAAACTCTTTCTAAAAAATATATCAAAAATTATATTGTGATATGATCATTGATGACTTGGGAAGTCATACTCCATAAACATTGATGGTATATCTAGATATCATACTGCTTAAACATTGATGGCAAACTTGATTGTCATACTCATCATGTTTTAGAAAACTCTTTTATCAAAACTTATCTTTACTTCCTCAAAAACTCAATTTAAAACTAAATTGTTGGCTTTAAAAAAGCTTCTCAAGATTTATAAATCAACTCATAGGGTTCATGTAAAATAATGGACATGAACGATTCAACTCAGGTATCTTAATAGTAATATGGAAATTCAATACTCAAAACTCAACAATACTACTTATCCCAAAAATATTCAATTCATAGGGTTCATGTTGAAATATAGACATGAATGAATCAACTCAAGAATCTTAATGCAAAACCTATAGGAATTCAATAATTAGGAATAAAATTCCAAAAAGAAACAAGAACTCAAGAACTCAAAATCAACTTATCTCAAGAATACTAAAATCTAGGGATAGAATCCTAGATTACTCTTTTACTGATTTGAAAGAAGATGTAGAGCGTGAGGATGAAGTAGTCCAACACTATGATAGCCTTACATACCTATGGAAGAATAAGCTTCTTGAAGAATCTTGAAAAAGAACTTGGTTAGAAGCCTTGAAATCCTAGCTTGAAGAAGAACAATCAAGAAAACCTTTCTTGAGATTCTTGAATTACTTTCTTTAAATCTCTGTGGCCAAGAATTATGATTTTCAATAGTGATTCATAATTCTATTGAGGAATTTGAGTTGGAAAGAATGAAATTCTTGGAGAAGGACTTACCTTGAAGAAGAATCTTGAAAAAGATTGAAAGAATCTCAAATGGAGTCTTCCACTTTGATTTTACCTTTGGATTTTGTCTTAGGGTTTGAGAGAGAAGATAATGGGAGATTAAGAGATGAACATCTGATTGTTTTGAGACTTTTATTAGTCAAGAAATTCGTTTAGGGTTTTCTTAGAGGTAAAAAGACAAAAACGACCCTTTTCAATGTTTTCCCGTCGGCTAATTCGTCACTGCACTGTATCAGGTTACTAAAATGTTCATAATTTTTTACTTTAAACTTGGATTGTTGCGAAATTGGTGGCGTTGGAAAGAAGATTCAAATACCTTTAATTTGTTAGGTTATGTGCCACATAGATCTTTATGTTCTAAGTGATTTGGTTGTTTGAAGTTGACTCAAGTAGAATCTTACATCAAAACTTAATCGATAAGGAAACTTTCAACTTTACTTTGTGCTAGGAGTTTATAGTGATCTTAATTAATATCCAAAATCATTCCCACACTAAAGAATTTATCTTTACACAGATGGGCAATTTAAGAATTACCCGATATGACCCTACAAGTAAATGAAGAATAGTTTGAGTTTTAACTTAGAAATTTTTGAGGTGTTGCAAGAAAGTACCTGAAGCTCTGAAAAGCTGAGGATATCTAACACTCATGTCGGACTCCGCCTCCCAAGTCGCCTCTCCAACTGAATGATGCTTCCACTGAAATTTCACTGAAGCAATCTCCTTGGTCCTGAGCTTTCGAATGTGCCTATCTAAAATGGCTATAGGCTGCTCCTCAAATGTCAAATTTGGACCTAGCTCCATTGAATCAAGTGATAGCACACGAGACTCATCTGGAATCTACTTCCGAAGCATAGAGACATGAAAAATAGGATGAACTGCCGACAAACTAGGAGGCAAGGCCAACTTATATGCAACCGCTCCCACTTGGCTCAATATCATAAAAGGTCCAATGAATCTAGGGCTATGTTTACCCTTCTGCCGGAACCTCATCACACCCTTCATGGGTGACACTCGGAGCCAAACATAATCACCCTCCATAAACACTAAGGCTCTAACTCTCCGGTTTGCATAATGTTTCTGTCGTCTATGGGCTGTCAATAGTCTATACTGAATCATACAGACTTGATCCATAGCATCTGTAAGAAAGTATGTATCCAAAGAGTCCGTCTCCACCGAATCAAACTAACCGATCATAGATCTACACAGTCTGCCATACAATGCCTCAAATAGAGCCATCAGAATACTAAAGTGATAAATACTATTGTAGGCAAACTCTCCTAAGGGAAAATGTCGATCCCATATCACACCAAAATCGATCAGACATGCTCGAAGCATGTCCTCAAAAACCTGAATTGTCCGCTCGGACAAACCATTGATCTGAGGGTGAAAAGATGTACTCTTATTTAATTGAGTACCCAAACCATGTTGTAATGCCTTCTAGAAATGGGAAGTAAATAATGAACCTCGATTAGATACAATAGAAATTGGAACTCCATGTAGTCACACAATCTGACTTATATAAAGCTTGGTTAATTTCTCTGCCGTACACATTACCCAAAACGAAATAAAGTGAGCAGACTTGGTCAGCTTGTCAACAACAACCCAAATGGAGCCATAACCACCTACCGTGGTAGGCAAACCCACAACAAAGTCCATAGTTATCTGCTCCCACTTCTAAGTAGGAATAGGCATCCTCAGAGATATACCCCTAGGCCGCTGGTGCTCACACTTGACGTGTTGGCAAGTCAAATACCTAGAAACAATGTCTGCAATATCCTTCTTCGTGCCACACCACCAGTAATGCTGACATAGATCATGATACATCTTCACCGCTCCCAAATGGATGGAATATCGAGAACAATGGGCATCCTCAAGAATTAATCTAATAAACTCACTCGTCTTGGACTCACAAATCCCACCTCCGATCCTCAAGACACCCTCAAAATCAAGAACAACTTCCTTGGCTTCCCCTCTCAACACTTTGTCTCGAATGATACATAACTTCTCATCATTAAACTGGTGCTCACAGATCTACTCGACTAAAGAAGGCCGAGTCTCAATAAAAGCAATTAGACCATCACTCTCCTCTGAAATTCGCAACTGAACAAGATTGTTAGTTAACATTTGAACTTCTCTAGCCAATGGTCTCTCCTCAATACTAAGCGCGACAAGACTCCCCATGCTGAGAGTCTTCCTACTCAAAGCATCAGCCACCACATTAGCCTTCCCCAGATGATATAAAATTGTCACATCATAGTCCTTCAGCACCTCAAGTTCAACTCCCTCTGATTGAAGATATACTGAAGACTCTGATGATAATTGAAGATCTCCGATAATGCTCAACTACACTTCTTATGATTCAATGTATAGGTAGTCGCTAGCAAGTATAAACCCAATGATGAGTTGGGGTCGATCCCACATGGAGTGATATGGAAAAATGTTTAAGTACGAAGTATCAAAATGGTCTAGTTTCTTGTAGAACCGAAGTGAATAACTCGTAACATAATATAAATTGAGAAGTTTCAATTATCAATATCAATAGAATCAGACATCCAATTTTATAACGCAAACAAATAGCATGAATTTTGAAAAAGTATAAAGAGGGCTTTAGGAGTGTGAGAGCAATCGACTATACATTTCGCCTAATGGATAAATAATAGCTTCTGGAAATTGTTGAATTCAATGGGTAGGATAAGTTTTAGCTATAATAGCCATTTTTCAATGGACTATTATGATTCAAGTGAGTTCCTTCGAACCTCAACAAGATTAGCATTACAAAACAATCCAATTCCTTAACGCAACCCACTTTACAGTGTTGGGTAGTCAAGATGTATGCCAATACAATTATCAATAATTTACTCTACTCTAAGCAACATTTGCAAGATATCATCAAGCACTAAATTAGAACTAAATTTGCAACTTCAGTTCATGAATTAAAACATGACCAAAAAACTGAGCCCATTTCAAAACAATGTTAAAACTAGCAATCAACAATACCCATTAACTAATATACAGTTGATTACATATTCACATCCCTAAGGAAAGGGGTTTAGCCACACATAACGAAAAGTAAGAAATAGTTACCAAAATGATGTTCCATCGGATTGACAAGATCTCCCAAGTTTAACGCCAAAATTACGACTAAACTCTTAAATCCTCAGTTTCTAATCTCACAAAGCTCACTAAGATTGTACAATATTGTCAAAATATGTAAAAATCTCTCCAAAAATTTGTTAGATACATTTTCTCTCTCCAAAAATCAATATATACGTTTCTAAAAACATCCCAAAATTTTAGTACACGGTCCACTACGGCAAAGTTAGTCGGGATCGCCGAATGACTCGGCGATCCACCGACAAGCACCTTCTCTCACCTGTTGGCTTGACTTCTGCACCTAACTATTCTATCCATTTAGGTGAGTTGGGGTCGAGCTCGTTGTTCCTTTCGGCGCATCGCCAAAGTGCCTTTTCATTCGTGGAGTTGGCTTAGCTCATAAGCTAGCTCGCTGGACTTTTTGGCGAGCTAGAGGCCCACTCGGCGAGTCACCGAGTGGCTTTTGTGAGCTCCAACTATCTTTTTCTTTACCTTTTCCAACTTTTTCGCTCCTTTTCGCATCGTTATGTCCTTGCCTTGTTCTTAAGCCTTCATTGCTGCAAATAAACACATTAACATTAGTTATAAATAGAAAACACGCATTGAGGAAACTAATTCATTACATAACAGGCGCATAATGAGTCAAAATTCCCAACTTATCAACACCCCCAACTTTAACTTTTGCTTGTCCTCAAGAAAAATACAAGATCAATTAGTTTAACATGGATGTCTACAAGTAGTGCTCCTTGAGACTCAACATGAAAGTGCACACAAGGTTCAATTCAAACTTTCAATGTTCAATTGTGCACTCAAAGTTTTCAACTATGACTCGCCATCATCAATTAGATTTCTAGCTCACAAATGCTCACTTCAAATGAAAATTCATGCCTAACTACAGTATTAGAATGCCCTCACATCAAGAATGATTCCATCCTCTCATCAAGCCAATCAAGGATTACAATTTAGGAATTGAAATCAACTTTCACACTCCCAATGAGAAAAGCATGCCTACTTTTACCTATAGGCTTGCCCATATTTTTCAACCAACACATAACTTGGCTTATGCAAAATTAAAAAAAGGCCTTTCAAGGCTTGTAATTGGGCTGAGGGTTTGGGTATGATCATTTTGGCTTAGAGACTCTACCTTCGTGAAGCATGTCTCAAATTTAACTTCTTTTCCTTTTCTTCTATTCTTTTCATATGCACAACTCATCTTTGGCCTATTCATAGCACACAATTTTTTTGATATAGCTCATCGGACACCTCTTTTACTTCCACAACAATGCACACAGATACAATTTTTTTTTCATTTCTCTTCTCTTCCCATCTTCTTATTTTTTACATATATGGAGGGTTCATCTTTTTCTTCACCACATGTTCCCAAGGATGAATTTTATGAACTGCTTGCTCGGTTTTTTTTCTCATTCCCAACTTTGGATTTTAACCTAAATTGTCTATTCAAACAAACCGATGATTCATGAAGGTTATAGGTGAAAAGGACATGACAATTTCAACAACCAGTCTAAACATTTGCGTTCATGTTTTATCCAAAGAAAAGGCTCAGCTCAAATGGTGCCAAGCTAGGTTCACACACTCACAAGGTGGTCACAAGGAGGTATAGAAATTAGGTTCACTCTCCAAAATTCATGCCTAAGATCATTTCCTTCATTCACCAATGCTAGTCAATTGGACCAACGGGGAAAATTCTAGGTATCACATGTACACATTTCAAGTAAACCTCATCACATATGACATTCAACACAATCATCGATCACGACTTTAAAAGTTAAACTCGCGTGCAACGGTCATTGCAAGACTCACCTTGACGTTCAACTAGTCACAATGAGATGCTAAGAGTTCACACAAGACTTATGCAAATCTAATTTTCTCGTTGGACTAACACACACATATCATTCATCAAAAGTACAATTCAAGTCATCGATATTGATCACAACCGATACTCAAATGTACAAGTGAACAATACCAACATTCACACTCAAGCAATCGAGAGAGAGAAATCAATGAATCAACACCAAACATTCACTTCTAAGGCAACATGAGGAAGTATCAAACAAAAATAACAAAATATCCCAAAGACAAAATAAAACAAAATACAACCAAAAGGGTAGGTAGCTAGATACCTTAACGCCACCAAAAAAACCTAAGCAGTGTCCTCAATACAAAATAAAAATTGAACGTATCAATAATGAATGAAATGAAGGGAGGGTAAAGATCCCTTTGTAGGGATAATCCTGGCCTCAACCTTGGCATTAGTGTCCTGCTTATCTCTAACTATAGAAGGCTGCGCAACAATTTCCTCTATGGGATTAGACCCACTAGAACCAATCATCGATGTGTCATAAAGTGAAGCCTCCGTGGCTACCCATGAAAATCACTCTCCAAGTCCTCTAGATCCTCATACATTGCATCCTCATGAGCCTCTAATTACTCCTCATCCATCTCGAGCGTGTCGGACTCCCGATGCTCATGATTTATAGCATCTCTCCAGACACAGAAGCCGGAGGGACATCAAAAGCAGCTAAAACTGTAGGTATCTCAGAAATGGGGTCCTTGGGGATATCTATACCGCCCCACAACATTGATATGTTAGTGGATTTAAGTTCATTCACATCTCTATGCAAACTAATAATATCAGCCTTTAGGGCTGTAAAATCTATAGAGCAACGATCTGTCATCTCATATGCATTTACCCAAGCGGTGAGGGGATCCAATGCTAGACTGGGGGCTATGATCAACTCTCGTTGTTCCCTCAACTCCTCCCGAATGGGAGCCAGTTCCATAACTATCACTCGATTAATCATGGATGGAACAACGACCTCAACCCTAGAAGCCCTTACATCGGCCAAATGAGCAAGGTTGCCTATTTTGTAGATCATGACCTAGGTAAACGAGGGATGGGAGACAAGAGCAGAGGCAGGATCAGTAGATAATGAAGAGGTAGGTATACCTGATGGTCCAACTTCCAGAGTGGGAGGTGTAGGGCCGACCTTTGTAAAATCCCCATTAACAACTAGAGAGGTGTCCACCAGAGCTTTCTTCCTCTTCTTAGCCACATCCTTTGTATACTCTACTTTAATCCAAGGAATATCACTAGACGAGGTAGAAGTCACCTCAACATCTGTCTTCGCAATGAATGACTGACCCGTTTGGCCAAACAAATCACTGATGAGAAATGGAAATGACAAAGATGTTTGATATTGTTTGGCCCTCATAGCCATCTCCTGTATAATGATGGACCCTAGATTTATCCGCTCCCGACAGATGATACATCTCAGAAGTGTAACTTTCGAATGCCGGATGATGGACTCATTCTGAGAAGGCATCAAGGTGTTGCTTATAAATCCAAACTAGTACCGTGCCACGGTATTAAGATCTTTCTTTTCAATAACTTCCACTGCATCCATCCATAGGGGCGTGACATCACACACCAATGGGGAAAGCCACCCTTTTAGATCATCTGGTGTCTTTGTTTTGATCTTGTCGGCGAAAGAGTGTCGAGTCTGTGTCGTGCAGTCCAACTCATCAGTTATATTAGTGTCGCTGCACTTGACCTTCTTTCCACGCACCTCAACAAAATAAACCGGTACCATAGACCCTGCTTTCGTTTTCCCCTTGGGAACCAAATTTGCATACCCTTAATAGAATTCTCAAACCCATGTAGGCACATAAGAATTCTAGGGTTTGGTGAATTGCTGGAATTTGTGGTACCTCAAGGTCTCCCAAACACTGGGGTATCTATCCACTACTCTATCTGTGGACAACCGCTTATCCTCAAGTATTGTCCATAAACCAGCGGCGTACAACCGATTCATTGACCGAGGAGGATGAACTAGAACCAAAGGCACTTGTGGTGCCTGTGATACTGGTGGTGCTGGAGGTAATGCAAGGGGATCATGAACTGCTTTCAAACGCAGCTCTGAATGCTTCCGCTTCACTAGCTCAACTTTAAGCATCAGAGTATGTACTAGAGTCCCAAACCTTGCAACTTTCTCATTGTTTTAACTCGGAGGACATGAGCTGGATGGAGTCAATGCCTAGAATGTCATCAGAGTTGGAATCCGATGACTCCGACACAACCTACTTCTTTCCTTTTTCCTTTTCACTCGCTTGAGGATTTTTAGGACGAGTGGGTCAGGGAGTCTCAACCTCGATCATCATAACAACTCCTTTTGCCTTTTTCCTAGGTGGTGGACCTCTTGCGGGAACCTTAGGTCTAGCTATATCTCTCAAAGAGCACAAACAAGAACAAATGCAGTTGCAAAGGGTTAGTTAAACAAAATTCACAAGAAAAAAATATAGAAAATCTTGCCAACAAGTTTGGTACGTCGCCGAGTTCATTCGGTGAGTAAAAGAGGACTCGCTGAATGCTACAGAAAAACTCAACTATAATTCATTTTGAAAAGGCGAGACCAAAGATCATTCAGTGAGTCACTGAGTTCACTCGACGAGATGAGAGATGTAACACCCTGATTTTTTTTGAACTAAGACTCGAACCATTTTTCGTTGTGAATAAGATTTTATCGAGGAATTTAAATTTTCTTAGGTTTCAAGGTCACTAGATGTAGCACCTCAAGTTCCAAAAAGAACTAGGAAAATTCATTCAAGTCATCCATAAATTCCTTTAAGTTTTGGGTCAACTTCAAACACCCATAACTTTTAGTACATAATGATCTAGGTGTCCTATAGGTATCAAATCAAAGATCTTTGAGTCCTCTTTCCAACGCCACCGAGTTTGCTAAAATCCAAGTTTGAATGAGGGAGATATGATCATGTGAGTGTAGCCTCTCTAGATAGGGCCTTTTCACCCGATATAAGGAGGGGTATTTTAGTCTTTTCCTTAACCCCACTTAGTCTAAGCGTGAATTACACCAAATTAAGGTCTAAACTGATTAAAATCAGTTTCATTCATCCCTAAAATCTTAAGGGTTTTAGAGAAAAGATTCAAGCGTTCATCCCTGATTTTGCCAAGAACCTAGTTATTTGAGGTATGTAAGTTCTCATAGTGTTGGGTTTGTTCACCAACACGCCAAACATGTGTTTTTTATCCATAATTTTCGTTCTTGAGGTTGACTGATTTGAGTTCTTGAGGAATTCTTGAGGTTTTAGCTTCATTCCTTGTTAATGGAGTCTTGTTGAGTTTTTGAGGTAAGGATCTTGTGCATAAGTGTAATTCTTGAGGGTTTTCGAGTAGATTTTCAGGTACTTGGGTTAAGTTAATGAATCTAATAAAGTTTTGAAGAATCCTGTCAATTTTTGGTGAATTACGACCCAAAACCGAGAGGGAAAATTTGTCGGGATGTCTTGTGGAAGGGTTGGCGCAACACACTACCGATGTGCTAGGGTTAAGAGTAAAGTTTGAGAAATTCCCTTTGAGCCTTTTCGGGGAGTCTTCTACAATTACTTATAAGTCATTTCAACACTCGAGTAAGCGAGTATGCGAATGAGAAAAATGTATTCATGAGTCTAAATTATTATTAGGATCCTTGAGTTGAGTCGTTCATGTCCATAATTCCACCTGAACTGCATAAATTGGGTATATTTGAGAAGAGTAGTATCTTCGAGTTCTAAATTCTTGAGGATTAAGTTCCTATCCTTTTGAGATTACATTTCTAATTATGGGACTACTACATGTTACACATGAAGGTCCTTTAGTTGAGTTGTTCATGCCTATAATTCCGCATGAACCCTATGAGTCGAGCATTCTTGAGATGAGTAGTATCATTGAGTCCTTGAGTTCTGGAGTTGTTGAGTTCCGAGTATTGAGTTCTATATATGGTTATTGAAAACCTTGAATTGAGTTGTTCACGACCATAATTCGGCATGAGCCCTATTTTGAGAAGTCTTTTACAATTATTTATAATTTGTTTTAATACATTAGTAAATGAAGATGAGTATGAGAAGAGTTGAGTTTCATGCTTTCGAAATGAATATAAGGGGACTAAATATTCCCTAGAGAAAATATTTTTACATTTAAAATGAGAGGAAACTTTGATTTCCAAAATGAGTTCATAAAGAGTTTTTGAGCACTATCTCTTTTAAGAGAACCTTTTGAGTAATAATCTCAACGTTTGAGGATGAGGAAATGTTTTTAAACATATGAGCAGGGGACGAGTTCAAACAACTCAAAGTCCTCATAAACCATGTATGCCAACATGGGTAAGAAGGGTAGTACTTTTTAGACGATTTCTTATAGCGTTTATGCATAGCTTAGTGGATCCACTTAGTTGAGGATGTCTATACTCTGGCAAGGTATAATACAGTTCTGACAGTATGGGCGAGACGCTGTATTATCACATAGCTCATAGTGATGGTTGTCGGTCAGAGAATCTCCCAAATAAGAGTTATTATTGTATTTTTTTTTTTTTTAAAAAAGAGTTATTATCTAATGTTTTGAAATCTTTCCACATATTTCATCTTTTATTGTTGCTTTATCCTTAAATATCTTGAGGAGAGTATCTTACCTTTTAGTTGAGTATTTTATCCTTGAGTTGAGTATCCTATCCTTGAGTGGAGTTTGAGTTAAGTTGAGTGAGTTTAATAAGAGGTAAGTATGTTTCTTTTCTACCAGTTCAAGCTTATGTTTATGCATTAGAATTCCCCTCACATGCTTGTACATTCAATGTACTGATGCCATTTTGCCAGTATCTTTTTATGATGTAGATACATGTATTCAGGGTTATCAACAGATGCTCCGTTGATAACACTTGCAGTTCAAGTAAGATTTGGTGAGCCTCCTTGCTTTCAGATAGTTACACTTTTACTTTCAGTTTGTTAGGATCTTGTGGGTCTTTTTTTGATAATCCTCTTGTAATAGTATAGGCTTCATAGATATTTTAAAAGTCGAGGAGTCTATGATTATTCCCTTTGTTGTTATACTGTTTTATATTCATGAGGCATTTAACTAATACTTGTTAAATTATTTTTAGACGATTATTGGAGTTGAGTTTAAGTTAAGTTGTTAAAGTTATATTTTGCATCATGAGTTTTCATTTTGCTTGAGTAAGTCTTGCAATGAGTAAAGATCCAGGCCAAGGGTTCACTTAAGCACCAATAATGGTTCTCGATTGCCCGTTACGTCTATGGTGTAGGCTCGGGGTGTGAAAAATTTGGTATCAGAGCACAAAGTTCATGTGTCCTAGGGTGTCTATGAAGTGGTGTCAGTAGGGTCTTGTTTATGGTTGTTAGGGCCCCATTTTTTTAAACGAGGGACTACATAATTTAAGAAAAGTTTCCCTTCATTCATACTCTAAATCGTGCAATAGAACTATGTTGTAAGGAGCTTATTCAAACACGGACGTTTCTCAGATTCATTCAATTACCCCTCATACTAGAGGTGGTTGAAAAGCAAAGTCAGTTATTTATCGATGAGTTTCTCTTAGCAAAAATCTTGAGGAAGTTAGGAGACTTTAGAGGGGCTTGAGAGGATACTTTGAGTGAGTTAACTATTCAGTTTGAAAAGATGCACTCACATTCATATGAATCGTGCGTTTGAGCAGAAATCGAGATGTACTCTCTTCTCTAAACCTTATTAATGTGAGACCCTTATGAGAAAGTTTGTTTTAAAGCTTGGGTAATATTTTCACCCTAAAAGATATTATGAATTACCAGATTATGAGCTCTAGTAGTAAAGAGTACCATTAAGTTAGAGAAAATCATGCAAAGGTATATAAATCTATGAAAAGGGAGATAGTGATGAGGTAGATTATGTTATTGCAATCATGCACCCAATAAGTCATAAGTAATGAGTTCCTTTATGAGTAGAAAAAGGAATAATAATATTGTAGAGAGTTATTGATAGAAAGAAGAGGAATAGTTACTAGTCAAGATGAGATATAGTATACTTTTAACCAGAATAAAGTTGATGTTGATGTGCCACCGTGTTAGAGAAGACTAAATATATATGTCGAATCAGAGAGAAGAGTATTCATGAGGTGATAGACCCAAGCTAGACTTATGAATTTTGAAGGGGGGGGGGACCCCATGGTATTCATCAGATGATAGAACTATTTGAGAGTAAATGCGCAGTAAGTGAGTAAATAGTACTTAAGTTATCAAATGGAAGGTGAAGGTAAATTGTAGGTAGGTAGATGGAGAGCTAAAGATTGCCTACTTTTCATGAGATCTTAGTGGGTGAGTGTTTCTTGAATTTTCTGGTAGTTACATGTTGTATAAGGTGTGAGAAATCATATTGATAGCCGTGTTTAGTACTAGACACTATGTTTGAATTTTAGATGAGTGTCGTGATCAAAAGATGGCAACATGAAGGTGATGGTGTTAGTTTTGAGATCTAATCTAGTAGGTTTGACCTTAAATATATGAGGAATTAAAGTGTTACTTTGAAATAAAAATGTGGTATTATGAACCATAGAGGAGAGGAATGAAGGTGGCCAAGTTATTAGATTAGAAAGAGCAGTAAGAGGTGCACCCGAGATTGTATGTAACCAGACTAGGTCACAATTTAGGTTATGAATTTTCATATGTGCCTTGATAGTCTAATTGAGCTGCTAATATGGGATATGCTTTTGCAAGGGTATTTTGCTAAAAAGTTTGATGAAGCAGCTTAGGAGCCAATGAGAAGTGGTCAAGAGATACATCTTAGAAAGAGGTCTTAGTACCTGTTTATGGAAAGTTCGGTAGTCATGCGATAATTTTTTCCCGATTTTTAGAGCAAAGGGGCGATGTAGAACAATTTAGAGATGATGGAATAGGTCCATAGCTTTCAAGTGTTATGTTATACCTAAGGGGGAGATGATAAGATGATAAATCAAGTCAAGTGTTGATAATAAGATAGTAATGAGTTTAAAAGAGTATGGGAGATATCTTTTTGGAGGTCCTTTTAGTAGTGGAGTGATATTAGTAGGAGAAAGTTAATGTTCTTATCGTGAGAGTGATGGTGTGATAATTCCATCTAAGATTATAAATGTGGACGAAGAAGAGGATGAGGTTTTACTATGAGAAGTAGTTAAATGAGAACCCTTAGTTGGTTTCGAGTAGTAATGCGGGAAATTCTAGTTGTTATGGCAGAGATGATGAGAGAATGAGAACTCTTACGGAGCTGGTTAGTAGGAGTCCATGGAGTTGTTAGAGTACTAAGCTTGAATTTGGTGTTGTTAAACATTAGGTAGTTCTTGATATAAGCCCAATGTTGATTAAATGTTGTGGTAAAGAGTAGTATTCTTGGGATGAGATTCCTATAGAGAGGTATAGAAACCGAACCTTAGGATTTGGGTTAAACTTGAATATAGTAGGAGAGTGCCGTTAGACTCAGACCTTGGTAAAATAATTCATGTTCCCTTGTGGGGGCTATGAGTTGCAGCCAATGAGGTATGATAATAACGAAAGAAGAGTGTAGTTGAGGAGTATTGCTAAGTTTAACAACAAGCAGACATATTACCCCAGGCATGATATTCCTATTATTATTTCATGCCTACACTTCCTTTGTTCAGTAAAGGTAACTTCAGAGAGAGTGTGACTATGTTCACAGCATCATCGTTCTTGACTTAGGTTCTATAGGAAGTCCCAAATCTTGGTATGAATCAGTTCAGCCTAGGTTAATAGGCAAGTTCATGAGTCAGACGGGATAGTAAGAGTAACCCCATCCCATACCCAGTCCAACTGTCATTCGAGGACGAATAATCCCAAGGGGGAGATAATGCAACACCTCAATTTTTTTGAACTAAAACTCGAACCATTCTTCGTTGTGAGTAAGATTTTACCGAGGTATTTACATTTTCTTAGGTGTGAAATTCACTAGATGTAGCATGTCGAGTTCCAAAAAGAAATAGAGAGAAATTCATTTAAGTCATTCGTAAGTTCTTTTAAGTTTTGGGTCAACTTCAAACAATCATAACTTTTAGCACATAATGAGTTAGGTGGCCCATGAGGTATCAAATCAAAGATCTTTGAGTCCTCTTTCCTATGCCACCAAGTTTTCTAAAATCCAAGTTCAGATGAGGGAGATATGACCATTAAAGTGCTGCCTCTCTAGATAGGGCTTTTTCACCCAAACTAAGGAGGGGTATTTTAGTCTTTTCCTTAACCCCACTTAGTCTAAGCGTGAAATACACTCAATTAAGGGTCTAAAATGATTAGAATCAGTTTAATTCATCCCCAAAATGTTTAGGGTTTTAGAGAGAAGATTCAAGAGGAAAAAAATTCAAGATTTCAAGCCTTCATCCCAAATTTTGCCAAAAACCTAGTTCTTTGAGGTATGCAAGTTCTCATAGTGTCTGGTTTGTTAACCCATATGCCAAACATATGATTTTTATCCGTAATTTTTGTTCTTGAGGTGAATGATTTGAGTTCTTGAGGTTTTAGCTTCATTCCTTGTTAATGGAGTCTGGTTGAGTTCTTGTGGTAAGGATCTTACGAATGAGTGTAATTCTTGGAGAATTTCAAGTAGATTTTCATGTACTTGGGTTAGGTTAATGAATCTAAGAAATTTGGGAAGAATCCAATCAATTTTAGGTGAATTAGGACAAAAAACCGAGAAGAAAAATTCTTTGGGATGTCTTGGGGAAGGGTTGGCGCAACGCGCCACTCATGCGCCAGGGTGGCTGGCGTGCCGCACCTGCAGTACTCCAGTGAAGTGGTTAGTGTAGAGGGTGGTGCCCCGCGCTACTCAATGCGCCAGGGTCACCAGGTCCCCTACTCTCTCGTCCTTTCTGTTTGTGTTCTATTAAACTGTGTCATCGATCACTTCTTGATTTTAACTATCCAAACTACATCAAATCATCGAGAAATCCTATATATCATAATCATGATCCTTGAATTCATAATTCAAATTTTGAGGTAGAGTTAAGACTAACGTTTGAGAAAGTCCCGTTGAGCCTTTTCGGGGAGTCTTCTACAATTACTTATAAGTTGTTTCAAGACTCAAGTAACTGAGTATGAGATGAGAAGAGTGTATTCATGAGTCTAACTTATTATTGGGATCCTTGAGTCGAGTCGTTCATGTCCATAATTCTACATGAACTCTATAAATTGAGTATCTTTGAGAGGAGTAGTATCTTCAAGTTCTATGTTCTTGAGGATTGAGTTCTTTTCCTTTTGATATTATATTCCTAATTATGGGACTACTGCAAGTTACACATGAAGGTCCTTGAGTTAAGTTGTTTATACCCATCATTCCACATGAACCCTATGAGTCGAGCATTGTTGAGATGAGTAGTATCATTGAGTCCTTGAATTCTGGAGTTGTTGAGTTTCGAGTATTGAGTTCAATATATGGTTATTGAAAACCTTGATTTGAGTCGTTCACGTTCATATTTTGTCATGATCCCCTTTTATGAGAAGTCTTTTAAAATTATTTATAATTTGTTTTAAGACTTGAGTAAATGAAGATGAGGATGAGGATGAGGAGAGTTGATTTTTATGTTTTCAAAATTAATATAAGGGGACTAAGTATTCCTAAGATTAAATGGTTTTACAATTAAAATGAGAGGAAACTTTGATTTCCGAAATGAGTTCATGAGGAGTTTTTGAACACTACCTCTTTTAAACCTTTTGAGTAATAATCTCAAAGTTTTAGGATGAGGGAATAATTTTAAACGTATGAGCATGAGTTATATTATTGAGAGTAGTATTGAGCACCGATATAGGGACGAGTTCAGACAATTCAAAGTCCTCATAAACTATGTATGCCAACATGGGTGAAAAGGGTCATACTTTTTAGATGATTCTTTCTTGCTTTTAAGCATAGCTTAGTGGATCCACTTAGTTGAGGATGTCTTATTCTTTGGCAAGGTATAGGACAATTCTGGCAGCGTGGGAGAGACGTTGTATTATCACTTAGCTCATAATGTTTGTTTTCTGTTAGAGAATCTCCTAAATAAGATTTATTATTGTATTTTTACATACAATTGAGTTGTTATTGTATTTTATATACAATTGAGTTAATATCTACTGTTTCGAAAGCTTTCCATATTGCATCTTTTATTGCTGCTTTATCCTTGAGTATCTTGAGTTGAATATCTTACCTTTTAGTTAACTATCTTATCATTGAGTTGAGTATCCTATCCTTCAGTGGCGTTTGAGTTGAGTGAGTTTGAGAAGAGGTAATTATGTTTCTTTTCTACTAGTTCAAGCTTATGTTTATGCTTCAGAATTCCCCATACATGCTCGTACATTCAATGTACTGACGCCATTTGGACAACATTTTTTTATGATGTAGATACATGTATTCAGGGTTATCAACAGATGCTCCGTTGATACCACTTGCAATTCTAGTTAGCTTTGGTGACCCTCCTAGCTTCTGGAGAGTTCCACTTTTACTTTCAGTTTGTTAGGATGTCGTGGGTCTTGTCCTGTTAACCCTTCTATAATTGTAGAGGCTTCATATATAGTTTACAAGTCGAGGAGTCTATCATTATTCCCTTTGTTGTTATAATGTTTTGAATTCATGAGGCATTTAACTAATACTTGTTAAATTATTTTCAATCAATTATTGGAGTTGAGTTTAAGTTATGTTTTTAAAGTTATACCTTGCATCATGATCTTTCATTTTGCTTGAGTAAGTCTTCCGCTGAGTAATGGGCCACACATAGGGTTTGCTTGGGAACCAACAATGGTTTGCGAGTACCCATTACGTCCAAGGTGTAGGCTCGAGGCGTGACAAGAGACCTCGCCGAAAGTTACAGAAAAATTTAGTGAAAAATCAAGGTAAGAAAGGCGATACCAATGCCATTTGATGACACGACAAATCAGTTTGGCGAGCTGAAGGGTAATCGCTAAAAGTAACAGGGCTCCCCTTTATTAACATGAAATAAAGGCGATGGGGATGAAATTTGGTGATACGCCAAGTCAACTCGGTTAGCTCGCCCAAGCTCAGCAAAATGGCTGACACATCACCTCCCCAATCATTGTTTCGATATTCAACCCTGTAACACCCCGGAAATATAATGAACTATGCTTGAGCCTAACATGTAATCTAGTAGCCTAAATAGAGTAAACATAAATATTAGAGTCCTAAGAGAACTTTCCTAACTTAGTACAAAGGTTCTAGCGCCTAACGTCAAGGCATGGCCCCTCAAGGACCCCGAAGGGTCCTTGAGAAGGGCCAATGGACTGCCCAAAAAGTTGTCAAAAATAGCATGGTCCACGTTATGGGCACCCATGCCTCGTGGGTGGACTCATGCCCCATAGGTGGGGGTTTTGTTACCATACCACGAGCATGCAGTACGGCCCATTGACCCACTCACACCCCGTGGGTGGGGTCTCGTGAGTGAGGTCTGGACCATGGCCAAAATGAAAAGACTCAGACCCAACCCACGAGTGACCAGTATGGTCTGTGGGTCCATCCAAGCCCTGTGGGTGGGGGTCGTGGATGGGGTCTGTAAAGTTGTCTTAAATTTGGCCAATGGTCTATTAATATAGGTAAGTTCTATTTTAATTATTCAAGGTTTGGGACGGTTTATATTAGTTATTTATACATATATAAGTAGTTATTAACTATTACCCACCTCTTTAACACCTAATAACTCACAAGACTCAAACTATAAACCAACCCCTCTCTCCAAATATTCTCTCTCTAGAAACTCCATTGAAGAGCAAGAACAAGGTCAAGCTTAGGGTTCAAGGACCAGACTTTCTTCTTTAATTTCATGTGGGATCTCCAATCAAGGTATGGGAGTCTTGATTCACGAAAATCTTTCTTCCATGAAGCCCTTCAACTCTTAATTTTGAATTGGTAGATTCTTCAAAAACTAGGGTTTTCAATCTAGCCACGGGTTCTTCCTAAAACTGATTTCAATGGGTTAATTGTCTTATATAATGGTTGATTTGTTGTATAATGGTAATTTTTATAGTAAAATCCCCATGAACCCATGAATTTTCCCATGGCCCAAATTTCATGAATTGTTATAGCTGTATAGATGCATGATGAACACTATGAATTGTGTCTATGGTATTGTAGTTATTGAATCTTGTTTATTCCATGCCTAATGTAGTATTTATAGGTGTGATTGTGAGACATGATTCATAACCCTTGAAGGGTAAATTATGAAGGTTTGTACATGTTGATGAAAGTTGTGTATGAACATATGATTCACTTAGAAAGTGAAGATCCTATGACTATTGTGTGAGTGGTGGTATTGATGAAAGATCATTCTCCCCTTACCCTTGCACATGACTATGTATGAATTGTCTAGGATGATGATAATGTTGTTGTGTTGATTGAAAGGCTATTCTCATGAAACACTATGAACATGAAGTGAAAGGTTTACTCACATGTAAATGACGATTCTAAGGTTCAAAGTCTATTCTTTTTCTTTGCTTCTTTTCTATTTTATTTTCTCTTTTTTTTTTTTATATGGAGGGGTTCCAACTTTTTCAAAAGCATTACTCAAAGGGGGATTTCTCACACTTTCTGATTTTCCTTCTCTTTTCACCACACCCCCAACTTAGGCTTTTGGCCTAAGTTGGCTATTCACACAAGCCACACTTCATGAAAGTTATGGGTAGATGGATAAAGAAGGATGACAGTTTTTCAAGTTTCTTCCAAGAAAATGATAAGGCTCAAATAGGGTTCAAGCAAGGTTCACATATCTCACAAGGTTGGCAATAAAAGAGGTATATTGTCAAATTGTTTCACATTTCAAAATCATTGCCTAAGATCATTTCAAGTGCTTGCATCACTTAGTCAACCAGACCAACGGGGAAAATTCTAGGTGTCATCACACAATTGCTCAAAGTAATCTCAACACACAAGGTAGTGGCACCAATATCAAACAAGACTCCACATTTTTTTTGCTAGTGTGCAATGTTCATCACATGAGACTCATTCAATAACAAACTAGTCACAACGAGACGCTAAAAGTTCACAAATTGTCTATGCAACTTCATTGGCCTCCTCGTAGCCACATATTCATTTCGTTCCATTAAGAACACTATTTAAGTCATCGGTATTGATCATAACTGACTCTCAAATTTGCATTAAGAACAACCACAATCACACACAAAAGAGGTGGCAAATTTTTATTTTATTTTTTAAAATTCAGTTCAAAACCATTCCCATTCAAAACAAGGGCCCCAAGCTAAAAACAACCACAATATTAAGATCAAAACACATAAATAGATCACAAAACCCGATATTTACAAACAAAACATAATCACAAGAGGTAGGTATGGAAATACCTCACCCCACCCACAAAAGAAAAGCAGTTGTCCTCAAATGCAACTACAATAAAGATAATCACAAAAAATAATAGAGAGGGAGGTAAAAATGATCCTGTCTACTCAGTCGCTCCATCTGTCGGGGCATCAATGCCCGATGCAACATTAACACTAGCTTCACTAGAGCCTGCCATAGAAGTATCCCTCAAGGAGGCATGTCGGGCAGTCTCAATTATGGCACCCTCTAGGTCTGCCAGATCATCATAGACAGCTACATCTCGCTCCTCAATCTGCTCCTCATCGGTCTCGGCCTTAGACTCAGCAACAAAAACATTCTCGATAATATCATCTCCGGTGGTAACTGGAGGTACCTCAACATGGGCTAGAATCTCAGCACTCGGATTCTCTGGGATCTCGAATGACCCAAACAACAAAGTTAAGTCTGTAGACTTCAGAATATCCACATCTTCCTTGAGCTAAAAAATCTTATATTTTAAATTCGTAACCTCAGTAGTCACACCCTGCCTTCTCGCACAAATCACCACGCTCACTGTGAGAGCATCAATGGAAGCCTTGAGCGGTGTTAGCACAACAGTGATATCTTTCTCAATCATCCAGGGCACATCAGCCTTGAGCCTGGATGCCTGTACATCGGTAGAATGGGCTAAGTGCCCTATCTTGAGGAGCATATCCTGGTTGATCTGAGACCTGGTGGTAGTGGTACCAACAGTAACTCTAGGGGGCTGGGAAGAAGGGGAAGTAGATGTACCTAAAGGCCCGGAGGCTAGAGAAGGCAAAGATGCCTCTGCAGGTAATGAGTCAATGACTACCTCCGGGGATGTATTCACTGGGGCTCCTCTCCTCATCTGAGCCTCATCTGGTGTACACTTAGCCTCTATGTGAGAGATATATATGGAAGATGTGATAGTGACCTCAATAT
Organism: Solanum gracilifrons; assembly: GCA_029582605.1. Taxonomy (NCBI): domain Eukaryota; kingdom Viridiplantae; phylum Streptophyta; class Magnoliopsida; order Solanales; family Solanaceae; genus Solanum; species Solanum gracilifrons. The sequence continues at coordinate 26,974 of JAJOOH010072112.1, forward strand.
CCCTCTTCTCGTCACGAGGAACTCCAGCCCGATGACATAACTCTGTAATAAGCACTGGGAATGCTAGGGACGTCTGGCGCTATTTAGCCCTCATGTCCATCTCCTGCTTTATAATCAGCCCTAAGTTCAGACTCTTCTTGGAAATAATGGATTCGAGACAGGCGGCCTTTGGGTGGTAGAGAATTGACTCGTTCTGTGACGGCATGATAGAGCTGCTGATGAGCCCAAACCAATACCGAGCTGCTATGTTCAAGTCATTCTTCTCAATAGGGGATCCGACTTCAATCCACCTCGGGGTGGTGTCAGAAATGAGAGGATCTAGCCACCCCTTGAGGTCATCTAGGGTCTGTGAAGTCACCATACTCTGATATACGTGCTCGATGTCTGTAACCCTATACTATACTGGTCAATATGAATTGGTCTTCATCTTACAACTTTGTACCAAGTCACTGTAAGCCATATAAAACTCCTGGACCCATGTAGGGATATATGGGCCACGGAGCCTGGTGAAAATCTCAAATCAATGAAATCGGAGAGTGTCCCATATAGTCGGGTATCTGTCAACTATTCCATCCATGGGAAATCTCTTCTCTTCCTGAATAGTCCTCAACCTATCGGCCTTTAATCGGTTGAGTAACTGGGAAGGAGGACCCTGAATTGGTGGTGCTGGAACCACCGTCTGTGCCGGAACTGGCACTGTATCAACAGTAGGGGGTAGACTTCGGGATCCTATATGGATCTTAACGAGCCCTTGCACGAATCTCTGCTCGCTGGGTCTGTAGTGGTTAGTCATCCTCAGGCTCGGAGAGTGAGGCCTGAGAATCAAAAGATTCCCCATCACTGCCGGAGTTATGCTTTGGTCTCTTAACTACATGTGCTTTGCCCTAGCCTTTGCCTCCCTTCAGAGGTGCTTTCTTTCCTTTTTTTTTGTGGAAGCAGCTGCTCCCTCATTCATTACATTGTCCCTTGCTTGTTTGGGGGGAGGCATGCCAGTTTCATCTAAATTTGTCCTAGCCATATGTCCAAAATACACTGAAGATTGTTAGAAATCATTCAATAAAGCTGCAGAATTCAAGTTGCAGAAAGACTCGTCGAGCTAGTCGTCGAGTCTGTGAGTCACTTAGGTGACCTAGATCGAGCTCACCGAAAGGACCAACTTGAATTTTTTCTAGAAGTCACGTAGGTCGGCGATGTTCAGGGCCCTTTGGTGAATCACCGACACCACTCAGCGAGCTCAGACTAGCCCGCCGAATATTACAGTGTGTTTTAGGGGTTAGGGGCGCAGAAGGGCGATCAAAGGAACCTTTCGACGAGTCTCCGAGTGAACTCGACGAGCTCAGGCTTCCCGCCGAAAGTTACAAATTCTAAGTAAAACAAATTAAGAAATTAAGGGTGATCAAGGGGGACGTTGGCGAACCACTGAACCTTTTGGCGAGATCGACCCAGCTCGCCAAACTGCCCAAAGTACTAAATTTCTACCCCGTTTCCCAAAATCAAGCACGCAGCCCCCGAAATCAAAATCAAACAAAAACAACACTTAATTCACACAAGACCTATTCGAGCCATGCCTTCGGTTACTCAGACTTTCCCCGATTTAGCCAAAATTGTCCATATGATGACTTTTACCCTAAAGAATGATGTCAACCACTCCATCATTGGGCAACCTATGTCATTTGTCTCAACTTGGGGTTACTCAAACTTCACCCCACTAAACCCAATACAAATTAATCATAACCCAACAATGTAGAAAATTTTTTAACAATTAAAACATGGGAAATATACAATTTAAGCCTTTAGGCACAAGTTCACACATAATACGGGCAATCATACACATAAAAACATCATTTAAACAATCACCTTACACACAATAACACATATTTACCAATAGAATTTGAGTTTAACCACTAATCAAAGGTGCGGGGTTCAAAAAACCAACCTGTATGCCAAATTGATTATTTGAAAAGCTAGGCGGTAAAGAAATCTGATTTCGAGCACGAGATCACATAAAAAAACATAAGGAATAGTAAACTATGAAAAATTTGAAGTGCGGGTGAAAATGTACGGGGTTAGAAATGTCCGCATATGAAAGATTTTGAAATTTTAAACCATTTGGCCTTTTAGAACCTTTCAGTTCGCGACCCTTTTTGTGCAGTAAGTCGTCTACGCAGAACCACTTGGTGATGCACCCGAGTAGTTATTTACCTCGCTGAGTCTTATAGGACCTTCAGTCAACTTGGGGGTCTAAATGGCAAACTAAATCGGGCTCGCCGACCTGTTCGGCGAGTCGCCGTTTAGGTAATTGGCCCACCGAGTTTTACGGACTTCCACCTCAGGTTTTATGGGTCCAACGGCTGTCCAAGTCGGGGTCGTCGACCTTTTCGGTGAGTCCCCGACCTCTTCAGCAAGTTCCTGACCTCTTCGGCGAGTCCCCAACTGGACTTCTGGCTCGCTAAATTGCTCATTCTCAAACATACTCCACTTTTTAACCTACACAATCAACACCCAGTATTCAAAATCAAACTTAAAGCATTAAAAACTTTGGTTGCCTCCCAAGAAGTGCCTTATTTAATGTATGGCAACTGAAGGAACTACTACAAAAACAAGTGTTGGAAAATGCGAGCAAACCCAAAGAAGCAAGAGGAGTGTTTAGAGTTGAGGAGAATTCTTACTCGTGCTACTCAAAGACGAGGGAGAATCAAGGTTGGAACTTTAGAAATGTTGAGGAGGGTTTCCACCCAAGCTACTTGAAGCAGGGTGGGTATCAAGGTTGGAACTACCACAAAGAAGAAGAGCGAAAGCGATACAATCAAGAATGGGTTGAACAAAGTGATCATGGGAGAAGGGAAGATGAACATGAAGAGGATCATACACAATCGAGTGATAGCCCAAAATCAAAGGGTAGTGCAAGTAGTCTACGAGTGGATGATTTGTTGTCTCACATCCTTGACAAGGTTGAGGGCTCGGACGACAGGCTACAAGCGATGAAAGCTGACTTTTCATCTTTGCACAATAGAGTGAAATCTCATGCTGACCCAATCAAGCAACTTGAAGTCCAATTAAGCCAACTTTCAACACAATTGGAGCATAAGGTGATCAGAAAATAGGAAGCGGATTACACAACTTTGAGGGAAGATTGTGACAAAGATCTGGCTGTGGTTACTCGAAGTGGGAATGTAGTGATTGGTGATATGAAGGGGAATAATGAAGCTCAAGCTCTTGAAGAGGAAAAATACATTGAGGAAGAAGAGGTTTCCATTCTGCAAAGACTTGCCAAGGAGTTACAAGAGGATAAAGAAAAGAGCACCTCAATCCCAAAATTGGTGCAACCTCTTCCCAAAGTAACTCCTCCTTTTCCCCAATGTCTCAAGAAAAACAATGAGGATGAGAAGTTCAAGAAGTTCTTGTTAGTGTTCAAAACACTCTCCATAAATCTACCATTAGTAGAAGCATTGTTGGAGATACTGGGGTACGCCAAATTCATGAAGGAGTTAGTTACTAGAATGAGAAGCTTGGATTTTGAGACAATCGAAGTTTCTCATAGTTGTACTTCAATTATGATTAGTGAGATGATTAAAAAGAAAGAAGATCTGGGAGCATTTACGATCCCTTGCTCTATTGGCATGCTCCAATTTGCCAAAGCCCTATGTTAATTGGGGGCAAGCATAAATCTAAGGCCATACAAAATCTATAAGCAACTTGGCTTGGGTAAACTAAAATCCACAACAATGAGGCTCTTGATGGTAGACCGATTGATCAAACATCCGGTAGGGATACTCTATGCTATTTTTGTAAAGGTTGATCGATTTATATTTCTGGAAGATTTTGTCATCCTTGATTGCGAGATTGATGTTAAAATTCCCATTATTTTGGGAAGACCATTCTTAGCGGCAGGAAGAGCATTAGTGGATGTTGAAGGCGGAGAATTGAAGTTCTGGGTGAACGACGATAAATCAGCTTTAATGTGTGTAAGTCAATGAAGCACCCAAGCTATATTCATGTGGTTCGACAGTCGATGTAATTGATGAAGCAGTGGCTAGTGTGAGCCATTTATTGTGTTTGAGTGAGCCACTTGAGGTGGTGCTTGTGAACTATGATGAGACCGAAGTACAAGGTTACGATGAGGTGGTAGCTGCCCTTTCGGGATTGGGTGAATGTTCAAGGAATCCATTAAACCTGGACATTGATTTGAAAAATTGAGAAAATCCTCCCGCAAAGCCATCTACGGTGGAACCACCAAAGCTGGAGTTGAAAACACTACCTGATCACTTGCGATATGCATTCTTGGGGGAAAACAACACATTACCTATTATTATTACTGTTGACTTTCTTGAATGGCAAGTAAATTTGCCTCTTGAGGTGTTGAAGAAGTACATCAAGGCTATAGGGTGGACAATCACTGACATTATGGGTATTCCAACCAGCATATGCACACATAAAATTCAACTTGATAGTGAATGCCAACCGAGTTTTGAGCACAAAGGAGATTGAACCCACAAGTGCAAGAGGTAGTGAAAAAGAGATAATAAAGTGGTTGGATGCAGGTATGATCTACCATATTGTGGATAGAAAATGGGTGAACCCGGTGTAATGTGTACCCAAAAAGGGGGGTGTGTAGGTAATCTCGAATGAAAAAAGAGAACTGGTTTTGATGAGATCGGTAACCAGATGGAGGGTCTTCATGGATTACCGCAAGTTAAATTCATGGACGGAAAAATAACACTTCCCCATGCCCTTCATGGATCAGATTCTTGATCGACTTTCGTAACATACATGCTTTATAAGAAGAAGAGAATCAAGCTAGGGTTTGAAGAAATAAGCTTCTTCCCCAAAATCTTCTCTCTAGAACTCCAAGGAAAAAGAAGAAGAGAATCAAGTTAGGGTTTGAAAAAAGAGGCTTTTTCACTCAAATTCGTGGGTAAATCTTCATCAAGCTATGGTAGATCTTCATCCATGGATAATTCTCATCCATGGAGTCCCTCCAAACTAAATTTCAAAATTTGTATCTTTCCCGAAAAGCTAGGGTTTTACTCCAAGTCATGGATTCACTTCAAAAATGATTCTAATGATTTAATTGCTTTATATTATTATCCAATTAATGATTATTTACTAATTTTAAGATGCATTCCCCAAGAATCCATGAACTTATCCCAAATTGGATATAATTGTGGGTGTATTGCTTGATGCAAGTAGAATATGATAGAATTGTGCATGCAGTAATAGAACTACTTGAATTGTGTTATCATCCATGTCTAAATGTAGTAATTCTATATGTGTTTATGGAATGTGTTCAAAGGTCCTTAGAGGGAAAAATATATGAATTATGCATGAATATGATGTTTAAGTACATGCTTTATGCACACTTTGAGAGTAAAGTGATTATGACTATGATCTAGTTGTTGTGTGGTTGGAAGATTATCCTTATGAAAACACTTATGTTTGAATATGATATGATGTGAAAGGTTTGTCACATGTAGTTATTCTAAGGTTGTAAGACTAGTCTCACTTATCGAATCTATGAACTATAGTATGATTTATGTTGGATTGAGTGTCAAGACATTCTTCCATGGATATGAACTTAAGTCAAGACTTAATAGATAATATATGGTAATTAATGGATATGAATATGAGATGGAAGCTTATACGATAGTTGAGTTCGGCTTCCCCTTGAAAGCCTTTACACTAGTTGAGTCCAAATTTCCAAATGGGTTCCTTCTACCTTAGTGGAGTCCGGGTTCCCAAAGTATGTATCTCATGAGATGGAAACCTTCTACCTTAGTTGAGTTCGGGTTTCTAAAAGCAATCTCCTTATCCCATAAACTATCTGGCCACATATGTCTTTAGCTAGTGGGTTCACCTAAGATAAGAGTTTCATTCTACCTTAGGAAAGTAGGACAACCCCTTTTCGGTGTGGGGTAGACACCGGATTCCATGATTAAGCTCACATGGTCTATGTCGGTTAAGGCTAATCCCACTATAATAGTATGAATAAGAATATGAACTATAGTTACTTAAGAAGCTTTCATTAGTATGGGTAGGATTATGGGATCTTATTCATGCATTGCACAAGGATGCTTTGAGAGTATTTATGGTATGTTTCCATTATGATATGATGACCTATATGTTGAATATTCTTAGGAATCATGCTTTTACCCTAATCTTTATGATGATTCTTAAACTTGGTAAAGTGCATGATTTTCAACTAATTGTCCCTTTTTAGCATGATTACAAGGATTTTATGCATGGTTATCATACTTAGTGCATTCTTGTACAAACCTATATTTTATACATTTTTCTGTAAGTGTAGGGTCCGGTGTTTGAGGTGATCTTACTTCTTGGTCAAAGCTTGGATCGACTATTCTTCTTGCTTTTGATGAGTCCTCATGGTTTGAGGACGGATGATGATTTTCTAGTTTCTTTCTTATACTTTCATTTGAGAACTATGTTGTAAGGGCAGTGACCCTATTTGATACTTCAATTGTAATAGATGGCTAATTCAGAGAACTGTAGACTTCCGTTTTGTTTTAATGAAACTGTTGAACTTAAATGCATTTTTACTCTTATTGTTCTAATACTTTATGTTATGATATGCTAAGTGGATTACATGGTTACTTTAGGGGTTCTATGTGTCATGTTACGTCTAGGGGGTACCCTTGGGTCGTGACAAACTTTGTAATCAGAGCAAAGGGTTTAGAATGCTTCTAAGATGATGTCTCATAAGCCACGTCTAGTAGAGTCTTGTTCATAAGTGTGAAGTGCGCCATATTCATGAATGAGAGGCTATAATATGTTGTGAAATTTCACTTCTTTCATTACTCTTAAGTTGTGCCTTAGAGTTTAACTCTATAAAAGTCCCTCTCTTAATCCTTCTGTTGTGTCTTGAGGAAATGAATACACGAAGGGCTACCGCAGAAGGGTTAAAGAGGAGAAGGTTAATCCAGGAGCTCCTTCTCAAGGTAATCAAGCTCCTCAAGATCCCATGATGGAGAATGTGACCCATCCGGAGTTTAGGTCTACTATTCAATTATTGGCTCAAGTTGTTACAACTCAAGCCAATAGAGAGGTGGTTGATCCTATGAACACCAATGTGAATTCCACTTCTTCTAGATTGAGGGATTTTGCAAGAATGAACCCTCCCGTGTTTTTTGGTTCCAAAGTGGGAGAGGATCCTCAAGAGTTTTTTGAGGAGGTTTATAAGATAATTGATGCCATGGGGGTGACTTCGGTAGAGAAAGCGAAGCTAGCCGCTTATCAATTGAAGAGTTTGGCTCAAGTATGTATACTCAATTGAAGAACAATAGGTCGGTAGGATCGGGTCCAATAGAGTGGGAAGTATTCAAATCAGTGTTCCTTGATAGGTGCTTTCCCCGAAAGTTGAGGGAAGCTAAGGTGGAAGAATTTGTTAACCTTCGTCAAGGAGGTATGAGTGTTCAATAATATTCTCTAAGGTTTACCCTATTGTCCAAGTATGCTCCGGCTTTGGTGGCGGACTCAAGGGATATGATGAGTAGGTATTTGACGGGTGTGTCTAGATTGGTGAGAAAAAAATGCCGTTCGGCAATGCTTCATGATAATATGGCTATCTCACGCCTCATGATGTATGGTCAACAAATAGAGGAAGAGAAACTCCAAGACAAGAATAGGGAGGTGAAAAGAGCTAGAACCAGTGATGGGAATTTCTACAATGCTAGGTCAAATGGACAAGGTCGAATAAGGTTCAAACAAAGGTTCTCTAACCAAGGCTCCTCTAGTGCTCCCCCAAGGGTCAACAATGATAGGCTGTCTAACCCTAAACCTCAAGGAGGCAATAGTGGTGGTTTTTATGTTGCTAGGCCTAATTGTGCAAAATGTGGTAGAAAACATGAAGGCAAGTGTTCAACTAGTTGGCTTGGATGGGTGCTATGGTTGTGGGAAGAGTGGCCACAAGATGAGAGATTGTCCCATGCTCAAGGTTAAGGGAAGGGAAGATAAACAAGCTCATCCAAGATGTTCCAACCCCAATTCTCAAAAGCAAAAATGCTTTTATACTCTTCAATCCCGAGGTGACCAAGAGAGCTCCCCGGATGTGGTGACCGGTATGTTAAGAGTCTTTTCTATTGATGTATATGCCTTGTTAGACCCCGGTGGTGCTTTGTCCTTTGTAACACCTTTTGTGGCCATGAAGTTCGAAATACTCCCCGAAGTGTTAGAAGAACATTTTTCGGTCACTACCCCGGTTGGTGACTCGGTGGTGGCTAAAAGGATTTATAGAAGTTGTCCCATTTTTTGGTCCCGTAGAGTCACCTTGGTGGATTTGGTGGAGCTAGACATGATAGACTTTGATGTGATTTTGGGTATGGATCAGTTGCATGCATGTTATGCATCCATTGATTGTAGGGCTCGGGTAGTTAAATTCCAATTTCCAAATGAGCATATCCTTGAGTAGAAGGGGGAAATTCTATCCCTAGAGGTCAATTTGTTTCTTGTCTTAAAGCTAGGAAAATGATGTCCAAGGGGTGCATTTACCATCTTGTTAGGGTGATGAATGTTGATTTCGAAACCCCTTCTTTAGAGTCGGTTCCGGTAGTGACTGAGTTTCCAAAAGTTTTTCCCGATGATTTGCCTAGTATTCCTCCCGAGTGGGAAATAGATTTTGGCATTGATCTTTTACCGGATACGCAACCTATCTCCATTCCTCCTTATAGAATGGCTCCGACATAATTGAAAGAGTTGAAGGAGCAATTAAGGGATTTTCTAGATAAGGATTTTATTCGTCCAAGTATCTCTCCATGTGGTGCTCCTGTGTTGTTTGTTAGAAATAAAGATGGGTCTCTTAGAATGTGCATTGATTATCATCAATTGAACAAAGTGACCATCAAGAATAAATATCCCCTTTCGAGAATTGATGACTTGTTTGATAAACTTCAAGGGCTAGCTATTTCTCCAAAATTGACATTCATTTGGGTTATCACCAACTAAGGGTGAGAGGGGTTGATATTCCCAATATGGCCTTTAGGACCCGGTATGCTTACTATGAATTTGTGGTGATGTCATTTGGCCTAAGTAATGCCTCGGCGACATTTATGGACCTAATGAATAGAGTGTTTAGGCAATACCTAGACATGTTTGTGATTGTGTTTATCGATGACATTTTGATCTACTTAAGGAGTGATAATGAACATATAAGCCATTTGAGGATTGTGTTGCAAGTCCCTAAAGACCACCATCTATTTGCAAAGTTTAGTAAGTGTGAGTTTTGGTTAAGGTCCGTGGCTTTCTTAGGTCATATTGTGTCAAGCAAGGGTAATGAGGTAGATCCTACGAAGACGGATGCGGTCAAGAGTTGGCCTAGACCTTTAACTCCTTCAGACATTAGAAGCTTTTTAGGTTTGGCCGGTTACTATAGGAGATTTGTTGAGGGGTTTTCCTCCATTGCTTCTCCGTTAACAACTTTGACTCAAAAGAAAGCTATGTTTGTGTGGTTGGAAGTTTGTGAGAAAAGTTTCCAAGAGTTGAAAGATAGACTTACCTCCGTACCGGTGTTGACCTTACCGGATGGTACATATGGTTTTGTTGTATATTGTGATGCCTCTAGAGTAGGGTTGGGATGTGTCCTTATGCAAAACGGTAAAGTGATTGTCTAAGCTTCAAGGAAACTTAAAGTCCATGAGAAGAATTATCCTACCCATGATCTTGAATTAGCGGTGGTAGTATTTGCCTTGAAAATATGAAGACGTTACTTATATGGGGTCCATGTGGATGTTTTCACCGATCACAAAAGTCTTCAATATGTGTTTAGTAAAAAAGACTTGAATATTCGACAATTAAGGTGGTTAGAACTTTTGAAGGATTATGATATGAGTGTCCTCTATCACCCCAGCAAAGCTAATGTAGTAGCGAATGCTCTTAGTAGATCGTCCATGGGGAGTGTGGTTCATGTAGAGGATGAAAAGAAAGAATTGTTTCGTGAGGTGCATAGGTTGGCCCGACTAGGTGTCTAACTAGTGGATTCCACCAATGGAGGTTTCATGGTTCATAATGGCTCCCAATCATCCTTTGTGGTGGATGTGAAGTCTAAACAAGACCTCGATCCTCTACTAGTTGAATTGAAAGATTCCGTACTCAAGAAGTTCGTTGAGGCTTTCTCCTAAGGGAGAGATGGGGTACTTAGGTACCAAGGTCAATTATGTGTTCCAGATGTTGATGGGTTGAGGGAGAAAATTTTAGAGGAGGCTCATAGGTCTCAGTATTTTATTCATTCAGGAGCCACCAAGATGTTTCGTGATCTACGAGAAGTTTATTGGTGGAATGATATGAAAAAGGATATTGCGGGACTTGAAGCCAAATGTGCCAATTGTCAACAAGTTAAGGTTGAGCATCAAAGGCCGAGAGGATTTTTGCAAGATATACCAATTCCCACTTGGAAATGGGAATAGGTGAATATGGATTTTATTTTGGGTCTTCCTCGTACCCGAAGGCGACATGATTCTATTTGGGTCATTGTAGATAGGATGACAAAATCAACCCACTTTATTCCCATCAAGGTTTCTCATTCGGTGGAAGTCTATGCCAATTTGTATATAAGGAAGACAGTGAAGTTACATGGAGTTCCTTTATCCATCATTTCAGATTCGGGTACTCAATTTACTTCACACTTTTGGAAGTCATTCCAAAAAAGGTATGGTACTAAGGTCAAGCTTAGCACATATTTTCATCCACAAACGGATGGTCAAGTGGGTCGCGCCATTCAAACCTTAAAGGGCATGTTCAGGGCATGCGTGATAGATTTTAAAGGTAATTGGGATGAACACTTACCATTGATAGAGTTTACCTACAATAATAGTTATCATTCTAGTATTGGTATGGCTCCTTTTGAAGCCTTGTATGGTAGGAGATGTAGTCTCCGGTTGGTTAGTTTGAAGTAGGTGAAATTGCTCTTATTGGTCCCAAATCGGTTTATGAAGCTATTGAGAAGGTTAGGCTCATTAGAGAAAGATTGAGGATGCCTCAAAGTAGACAAAAATCTTATGACGATGTGAGAAGGAGGGATCTAGAATTTGAAGTTCATGATTGGGTCTATTTGAAAATCTCATCGAGTAAGGATGTAAGGAGGTTTGGCTAGAAAGGGAAACTTAGTCCCCGGTATGTAGGCCCATACCAAATTTTGAAGCGTATTAGGAAAGTTGCCTATGAGTTGGCCCCGATTCATCCGGTATTTCATGTTTCCATTCTTGAAAAGTGTATTAGGGTTTCGGTGTCCATTATTCCTCTAGAAGGGTTGGGAGTTGACGAAAGACTTTCCTATGAAGAGGTTCCGATAAAGATCCTAGATTGACAAGTCAATAGATTGAGAAACAAGGAAGTAGCTTCTGTGAAGGTTTTATACAGAAATCATTTAGTTGAGGGTGCTACTTGGGAGGCCGAGGCCGATATGAAGTCCCGATACCTCATCTCTTTCCTTCTACTCCTATTCAAGCTTGAGGTAATTAGTTCCTCTTTAGTCTTAGTGTTTTGGAAGTCATGTGTGTTATATGAGTTTTTCCATGATTTCCTTATGTTATGCATGTTCCTTATGAAATTCATGATTTAGTGAGAAAAAGAGTTTTCATGATTTATGTTCCTCATGTTGTTGTGCATTTAGTATGAGTTGCCTATTTGACTTCATGAGATGTGTTGATGACATGCTTTAGTATGCTTTCGAGAGTAATTGCATATTGGCTCCATGATGTTGTGTTGAGAATTATCGTAGTTCGAGAAGGTAGTTTCTCCTATGAATGTGAGGAATATAGAGTTTCATGAATTTTGGGTTGTTAGATGTAGTTCCTACTACCTTGTATTGCATTGGCTATGTTTTGAGAAGGAGTTGATGTTTCCTCCTTTGAATTGTGCATTATTTGATGTTTCATGCATGATGGGCTGCTAGTCTTGAGTCTTTGATTCCGATAGGTATCTAGATCGTCATTCGAGGATGAATGTTCCCAAATGGGATATATTGTAACATTTCAACAATTTGTAAACTAAACTAGAGCCTAACATAAGGGCTAGAGTCGTAAATAACTCCTGGTACTCAATATATATGTTTTTGGGTTAATACGTCAAGGTACGACCCCCCAAGGACCAACCATGGGTCCTTGAGGAGGACCTAGAACTCCCCAAAACCAGTAGCACCCATGAGACCACCCATGCTCTATAGGTTGGCAGCGTGGGTGAGGTCTCCTTGGAATCTGCCTAAGGCAGCAGTAGCCACGGGCAGGACCCACGCCTCCTGATGGGTCCACGCCACATGGCTTGGCTCCATAGATCAATCCATCCATATCAAGCCCCAGACATAGAACTACGGTTCACCAGGATGGGCCGTGGGTCCAACAACGGTCCGTTGATGGTGGTCGTTGGTGAGGGCTGGAATCTGCCTTTTGGCAATTAAGTGGAGGGGTGTTTTGGAGTTTTCCTTTTTAATTAACTATTAAGTTGTGTCAGTTTGCACTAAAATAAACTAACTATATAAATATTCTATACACCTAAATTAACCTCTCCAAATCATCATATCTAAATCCCCAAATCAAAAACCAATTTTCCACAAAGTTTTCTCTCTAGAACTCCAAGGAAGAAGAACAAGATAATCAAGCAAGGGTTTGAAGAAAGAGGCTTTTTAACTCAAATTCGTGGGTAAATTCATCAAGGTATGGTAGTCCTTCATCCATGGATAGTTCTCATCCATGGAGTCCCTCCAAACTCAATTTCAAAACTTGTATCTTTCCCCAAAAGCTAGGGTTTTACTCCAAGTCATGGATTCACTTCAAAAATGATTCTAATAATTTCATTGCTTTATATTATGATCTAATGGATGATTATTTACTGTTTTTAAGATGCATTCCCCAAGAATCCATGAATTTCCTTATTTTACCAAATTAGATCTAATTGTAGGGGTATTGCTTGATGCAAGTAGAATATGATAGAATTGTGCATGTAGTAATAGAACAACTTGAATTATGTTTTCATCCATGTCTAAATGTAGTAATTCTAGATGCGTTGATAAAATGTGATCAAAGGTCCTTAAAGGGAAAGTATATGAATTATGCATAAATATGATGTTTACGTACATGCTTTATGAACACTTTGAGAGTAAAGTGATTATGACTATGATCTAGTTGTTGTGTTGTTGGAAGATTATCCTTATGAACACACTTATGTATTAATATGATATGATGTGAAAGGTTTGTAACATGTAGTGATTCTAAGGTTGGAAGACTAGTCTCACCTATCAAATCTGTGAGCTATAGTATGAATTGTGTTTGATTGAGAGTAAAGGCATTCTTCTTTGGATATGAACTTATGTATAGACTTAATAGATAATATATGGGAATTAATTCTTAGCACCAAGTGGATATGAAGATGAGATGGAAGCCTATATGATAGTTGAGTCCGGCTTCCCCTTGAAAGCTTTTACACTACTTGAGTCCGACTTTCCAAATGGGTTCCTTCTACCTTAGTGGAGTCCGCGTTCCCAAAGTATGTATCTCATGAGATGGAAACCTTCTACCTTAGTTGAGTCCGGGTTTCTAGAAGCAATCTCCTTATCCCATAAACTGTGTGCCCACATAGGTCTTTAGCTAGTGGATCCACCTAAGCTAAGAGTTTGGTTCTACCTTAGGCAAGTAGGCCAACCCCTTTTCGGTGTGGGGTAGACACTAGATTCCATGATTAAGCTCACATGGTCTATGTCGGTTAAGGATAATCCCACTATGATTGTATGAACAAGAATATGAACTATAGTTACTTAAGAAGCTTTCCTTAGTGTGGGTAATCTTATTCTTGCATTGTACAAGGATGCTTTGAGAGTATTTATGGTATGTTTCCATTATGATATGATAACCTATATGCTGAATATGCTTATGACTCATGCTTTTACTCTAATCATTATGATGATTCTTAAACTTGGTAAAGTGCATGCTATTTAACTAAATGTCCCTTTTTAGCATGATTTCAAGGATTTTATGCATGGCTATCATACTTAGTGCATTCTTGTACCAACCCATATTTTCTACATTTTTCTATAAGTGTAGGGTCCGGTGTTTGAGGCGATCTTCCTTCTTGGTCAAAGCTTGGAGTGACTATTCTCCTTGGTTATGGTAAGTCCTCATGGTTCGAGGATGGATTATGATTTTCTAGTTTCTTTCTTGTACTTTCATTTGAGAACTATGTTGTAAGGGCTGTGACCATATTTGATACTTCGATTGTAATATATGGCTAATTGAGACAAGTCTAGAATTCCAATTTGTTTTTATGAAACTATTGGACTCAAATGCGTTTTTACTCTTATTGATCTAAGACTTTATGTTATGATATGCTAAGTGGCCTACAAGGTTTCTTTAGGGGTTCTATGTGCTATGTTACGTCTAGGGGGTACCCTTGGGTTGTTACACTATTGCACCGGAGGATCAGGAGAAGAGAACTTTCACCTGTCCCTACGGTACCTTTGCCTTAAAAAGTATGCCCTCCGGGTTGTGTAATGCCCCGGCAACATTTCAACGTTGCATGTTGTCTATTTTTGCTGATATGGTATAAGACTCAATGGAAGTTTTCATGGATGACTTCTCAGTTGTGGTCGATTCTTTTAAAATATATTTGGCACACCTTGGGCAAGTTCTTCAAAGATGTGTGAAAACTAATCTAGTCCTGAATTGGGAGATATGCCACTTCTTGGTTAGGGAAGGTATAGTTTTGGGTCACAAGGTATTGCAAAAGGGGTTGGAGGTTAATAAAGCAAAGATTGAGGTAATTGAGAAGCTACCACCACCAATCTCGATAAAAGGCATTCGTAGTTTCTTGGGGCATTGCCGGCTTCTACCGAAGATTCATCAAAGACTTCTTAAATATTGCACTCCCGTTGTGCAAATTATTGGAAAATGAGGAAAAAGTTTACTTTGATGATGCTTGTATGGAATCCTTTAAGTGTTTGAAAGAGAATTGATCTATACCCCAATTATCATTCGTCCCGATTGATGCTTGTCGTGACCAACGACACTAACCTACGGTATGAGTGTCTATGATCGTCGATAATATAGTAACCCGACCGACGGTTGGTGTCGTGTCCTAAGGGAGTAGTTTTGAGAATTAATAGCCAATTAGAATTTCATTCGAATTAGTCGTAGCTAAAGACATTGGCAATAATAGACATAGTAAATTAAAGGGGGTGACACGAAAGTGTCAAATATCAAATGGGGGTTTTGTAACAAGTGCTAAAACGGCAAAATAAACAAGAAAATCAAGTATGGGGAAAGGTTCTTGGGATGTGACCACAATACAAGTTGAGATAAATCGCTGCGTACATGCTTTCAATAGGAAATTTGTAAGATAATAGTGACTAGTCTAAGCTTTAAATGGAAATAAGTTCCCTCTCGGGCAGCTTACCCCATTTCAAATGCGTTCCTCTCGGACACCCATTTGCCGCATGAAGACCAGCCTACGCCTTACCCCACTCACTCTCTCGAGTTGAGTGTTAGGATATGGGACTAGGGCTCACCCTCTCGGGCTGAACCTCATGTCGACCCACTCCTTAGGCCATCAGTCTAGTGGTTTTGGTTTCGCGACCTCCCTCTCGGGCAAGCTGAAAACACATGGGTGACTTTGTATTTGCAACTACAAACAGTTTAGATTAAACCACAACCACTAGGTGAAATCACTATTAACACACATCTAACCTATCAGCAAGCAGGACCCAACAAGAATATCAACCCATATTTGCTAAATCACACCCCGATAATGGGGGTTTTTAGCCATACAACAAGAAATAAGAAATTATACCTCACATGATAAAGAAATCAACTGGGTATAAGAAATTAAACCTTGAATTAAGCAAAGGGAAGTGAATAGAGAAGACCCACTTTTAACTTGGGGTAGAAGAACTCCTTTCTTCAAGTCTCCACAAAACCCTTTCCAAACTTGAGAGAAAATATTAGCTAAAGTATATTATAAAGTAAGAATAATAATAATAATTGTTCCACACTTCCCACTCTTAAGACTACAACTCTAAATAGTATTTATAGCTTTCACAGATTGTGTTGCGGAGGATTGTTTGGCGACATTAGTCGAGATCACCGATGAACTCGACGATCCGCCCTTTGGTCAGCTCATCGCCTTCAGTGTCTTGCCTTTAGCATCCTTGCATTTTGGATCATTGGGCGGTACAGTATTGCTTCGCGGAACTAATCGGCGACCCGCCGACTGCTTCTTTCCTTGCCTTCTGATCCACTTCCTTCAAGGATTCGCGTACTGGAACGAAGGGCTGCTTATGTCGTTTTGGTGACTCACCATGTTAGACTCGGCGATCCGCATGATTCCATTTCTTGTTATTTTTAGCCCTATTTGCTCTGATTTACGCCTAAGTGTCCATGTTTCCACTAAAACTTCTAATACCTGAAATTTCAGCATTTTAATCAGGTATTGAGGTAAAAAAAGCATTCAAGGACACTATTTCCATTAAAACAAAGCCCTAAATGAGTCCAATTTGTGGACTCATCACCGATTGGTCGACACCTTTCAAACTGATGTGTGATGCTAATGGTACGACATTAGGTGACGTGTTGGGACAAAACTGCAACAAGTTATTCCATCCCATTTACTAAGCAAGCAAAACACTGAATGGTGCTCATCATAACTACACGGTTACTGAGCAAGAAATATTTGTTGTGGTATATGCATTTGTTAAAATTTGGGCATATTTGGTAAGCACCAAAGTGGTTGTTCACACTGATCATGCATCATTGCGTTATCTGATGGCGAAGAAAGACACCAATCCACGATTGATAAGGTGGATATTATTGTTGCAAGAATTTGGCTATGAAGTCAAAGATAGAAGAGGGTGTGAAATCCAGGTAGCTAACCATCTATCTAAGTTAGAAGGCAAGGAGAATGAAAAGCTGGAGGTTGATATCAATTAATCATTCCCGAATGAGCAGGTATTCTCGGTTACTTACAAACAAGTTCCTTGGTATGCTGATTTTGCTAACCATGTGGTATGTGGACTGATGCTGGAAGATCTGAATTTCTACCAACAAAAGAGGTTCTTGTTTGATGTCAAGAAATACTTTTGGGATAAACCATATTTATTTAGAGAATTTGTAGATCATAGCATTAGGTGATGTGTACTTGAAGAGGAGTTCAATAAAATTCTCTATTCTTGTCATGCTTCACCAATTGAGGGTGATCATAGTGGTGTGCGCACAACCGCTAAAATTCTTCAAAGTGGGTACTACTGGCCATCACTGTATAAAAATGCTTATGAGTTTGTCAAGAAATGTATACAATACCATAAATAAGGTGGGGTGTCCAGAAGGAATGAGTTACCTCTTCAGCCTAATCTGGAAGTTGAGTTATTTGATGTCTGGGTAATAGATTTCATGGGGCCGTTCGTGAGCTCCTATAGTAAAATGTATATCTTGGTGGCTGTGGATTACGTTTCCATATAGGTGGAAGAGGTGGCACTACCTAATAATGAAGGGAAGAGTGTTGTTCAATTTTTGAAGTGCTACATCTTTCTAAGATTTGGCACCCCTCAGGTTATTATTAGTGATGGAGGGTCACATTTTTGCAACCGAATGTTTGCATCTGCATTAAGTAAATACGGCTTGAAACACAAAGTGGCGACACTATATCATCCCCAAACAAAAGGCCAAGTTGATGTTTTGAACCGAAAAATTATGAGTATCTTTGCAAAGATTGTGAATGCAAATAGGACAGATTGGTCTCGAAAGTTAGATGATGCTCTTTGGGCATATCACACTATGTACAAGACACCAATTGGCATGTCCCCATATCAACTGGTTTTTGAGAAGTCTTGTCACCTACCAACAAAACTTGAACATAAAGCATTTTGGGCATTAAAGGCATTAAATCTGGATTGGGCAAATGCTTCGAAAGAGAAAGTTGACCACCTGAATGATATGGAGGAATTCAGGTTTAGGGCTTATGAAACTTCAACTCTCTACAAAGATAAAATGACGAAATGGCATAACTCTAAAATCCTCAAGAGAGAATTTCAAGTCGAAGACTTTGTACTGTTATACAGTTCTCGACTGAGACTCTTTCCACAAAAGCTCATGTAAAAATGGTTCGGTCCTTTTAAAGTGATTTGCGTATTTAACAATGGGGCCATTGAAGTTGAGGGTAAGAAAGGTCCAGCCTTCAAGGTGAATGGGTGATATACCATGAGCTTATGATATTTTTAATACATTTCACTAAAGAGTTGTATGTGTCTAGGGCAATTTTGTATTGGAAATAATGTGTTTTGTATCATGTTTGCATGAAATAGGCCTGAACGTGGTAGAGTGAGATGACAACTGAAAATTTGTAGAAGGAGCCACCCACAGAGGACACATACAGACCGTAGGTCCTGTGACGGTCCATCGATGGGTAGGCATAGATTGGAGCTTCAGGGAAGTCTGACCAAGTGTGGAACTACGAAGGTACCTACGGACCATAGGTCAATCTACGAGACGTCCTTCACATCTGTAGAAGGTATTCAGAGAGTTAAAGTTCTAGTACCTGATGAAAATCCTAACTGTGGAGCCACGAAAGAGGACCCACGGACCGTAGGTCAACCTACGGTCCATCCTGCACGTTTGTCATTGATGAAATGGGAGTTGAAGGTTCGAGCCTATGCAGAAAAGTTCTAAGTGTTGACCAACGAAGGGGACCTATACACTGTAGTCGACCCACGGTCCGTAGGTCGAGTCGTCGATCAAAGCCGCGTCTAGAAAGCTTATTTCCTTATTTTGTTTCCTTTTTGTTTAGGACATGTTTTTTTTATAAATAGGGTATGTAAACCTCATTTTTTGGGGCTTAGACATTATTGTTTACATTTAGTTCTTTATATTTTCTTGGGAATTAACTTGCAAACTTTGGCGATTTGATTTCCATATTTCGGTTTATAAGCTGTTTTCTTTGAAATTAAGTTCGAGATTTCGGGTTTCTTCTACTCTAATGAAAAGTTCATGAATTCTCTCTTCTTAAACATGAATAGTGATCTTTCAGGCATGAGTAGCTAAATCCACAACTAGGGTTGTGGGAACCATGAACAATTAATAACGTATGAATAATAACTAAGTAATTCTTGAGTAGTGTTTATATATGTATTGGTAATTCTTTTGCTCAGAAATCTTTTTAACGGTGCGCAACGTTAGAACTCGTCTTGTTGCTACTTGTCGGACCAAGGAGGTAGTTTATAAGAAAAGAATTATCAACAGAGATTTAGTGTGATACTATCTAATAGTCTAATGTCAATTGGTGCGAGGGTGAAAAATAAGCCATACATTGTTGTGATGTCTAATTTGAGGTAAAGGTAAGGGTTAGTAAAGTATACACACATAGCTGGACCAAGGTGCGGGGTGAAATTCCCTATTTGGAGAACCAATCACTTAGGGATATCTATCTTACCAACTTTTCATGTAAAACAATAGGAAAGGATTACTATTACCGCGTTAAAAGCTTATGGGGAACAAATATACCCTAGTTTCTCTCTCTCATTGATAACAACAAAGTTTGAATCTTGCTCACTTGTTACTTAAACAACAATAAGTTATTTGTTT
>JAJOOH010072117.1:0-12687 GCA_029582605.1 Solanum gracilifrons
TCCCTCCGTCCCATTTTATGTGGCACCATTTCCTTTTTGGTCAGTCCCAAAAAGAATGTCACATTTCCTAATATGGTAAGTATTTAAAGGTACAATTCCTCTTTTACCCTTGTTGGTCCCACTAAATCTTAAATAATACTCCAATACATTTATGAGGAGAGAGAAAAGTGAGTCTACTTTTTAAAGGGCAATTTGGTAAACATTTCAAAGTCTTCATTTATTTCTTAAACTCCGTG
This sequence comes from Solanum gracilifrons, assembly GCA_029582605.1. Lineage (NCBI taxonomy): Eukaryota > Viridiplantae > Streptophyta > Magnoliopsida > Solanales > Solanaceae > Solanum > Solanum gracilifrons. The sequence continues at coordinate 237 of JAJOOH010072117.1, forward strand.
CCCGGTCAAATGTTGCCACATAAAATGGGACGGAGGGAGTAATATATTTTACTCTCTTCACTCCTTTAAACTGTTTTTGTATTTCCTGGCCTTCTAAGAAGTTTTATGGTAGTGATTACATTTTTCCGGTTTCTACAATGCTTGTTGCTTTTATTAAACTACTTCGTATTACTTAAAAGTCAATCAAGTAATATAAAGTTCTTGAAGAGTTATATTGGTAAAGTGGCAGATCAAGGATTTTCATTAAGGAGTTCGAAAAATAAAAATGTAGTGCTTGAGATTTAAACTTGAAACCTCAAGGTGAATTTTGAACCCCCTCAACCACTTAATCAACCTCTAATCTCATGTTCAAGAGGTTCAGAATATATATATATATATATATACATACAAAATTTGAAAATAACTTTATATAACATGTAATTTTTTGCTGAGGGGGTTCGGGTGAACCCCATCGCTACCCTCTAGATTTATGTTGCTACTTGGGGGCATTTATGAAACTCAATACTAAATTATTCTGACTCATAATTGCTCCTGGATTATGTATCAATGGCTCTCTAGCTTCTCTTTAGTGTAAATATTATTGACTTATCATTATAACTTAAAAGGAGATCGAAGAGACTTTTTGGTGAACTTAGTTTTCAAACTTTTTGTGGCTGAACATACCTTATCCTAAAGCTGATATACCTATTTCTTTAATAATCAGACTCCCATCTCTGAATATGGAAGATGCAATTGCAGAAGCATTTTAGAGAACAATTTAACGACATACCCTTGATGTAGTATCCATAAATGTGGAGTCCATGCAAACAAACGGTAAATAATGGATATTGGGCTTTTTAAGTCCCACATCATGGGATAAGGAAATTATTGACTCCTAATATGGACTTGGGCAATCCTCCTATCATAAGCTAACTTTTGGGGTAGAGTTAGGCCTAAAATTGATTTCTTTACATGGTGTCAGAGTCAAACTCATCCCAATTTATGATTTACCGATGTTGGGCGCCCCATATTAAATAATCCACAGACTAGATGTCCAGTCTTGGGCATGAGGCGGGGTGTGAAGTCCCACATAAGTGCGATGAGGGAATTATGAATTCCTTATATGGAATTGAGCAATCCTACCCTCATAAGCTAGCCCATGGGGTTGATTTAGGCCCAAAATTCATTTATTTATACTAACAAACTTGTAGGCAAGCACACTATGCCCAGCATCGGAATTGACATATTAAATGCACCCAAAAAGCAGAATAGACATATATAATTCATTGAAATCCCATCCAATAAAACAGCAGAATTATAAATCTCCAAAATAAATGCACTATTGGCAAACTATATGGTCTCAAAACACACAAGTTGTTGAGCGTTGCCGTTGGGGACATCTAGTAAGGTTGGAACAGCTCAAATGGTTTTAACAAACATTTACTAGCTAGATAGTAAGAGTTGGCTCACATACCAGCTTGAACCTTGTGCATGCATCTCAAAATTCACTTACAAATTGGAATTGGAATTTCCTACAGGAACATTCACTGAGCAAGAGGCATCATTATCTTCTGCCATTGGAGACAGAGATGTCAAGCGTTCTGTAGCAGTAGGTGGTGATACAAGCAGCTTAGCTCCAAGACCAATCTCATTAGGTGGAATGTATTTGTTCCTTGCATAAATTAGAATATTTTCATCATCGGCAGAGATATTTTCAAAGTCTGGCTCCTGTAGAATGTTATGAAGTTGCCTCTGGAGTCTTTCAACAGGTGACAAAATGCGTTTTCTACGCTCTGATCTCTTTCTTCTTGGGACACTGTCAGGATTCCAGTGAGGATCTTTGTATGCTTCTCCAAACAAAAGGTGAATGTTAGTGCACATAAAACAATAATGTATTAATATAATAGATCTTTTTACTTTGGGGTAAAGCTTTTATTATTTGTATGGTTAAAGTATAGTTGGACTGATCAGTTCATATCTTTATTGAAAATCCAAATTACCTGTAATTTGTCGATGTCAGTTCATTGTGTAAAGGAAAGTAAGTTTTTGAAGCTTAGGGGAGACACTATAATTAATGATCTATGAACAAGAAAGAAACCCAATATTTTGTCTATAGAGTATTATATAGTCATTTGATTCCCTGCGCCTTTTTTTGGTAAAACCATGAATGTGATTTGACAATCACATCGCAATAATCGGGAAACAAAAAGAATTTCCTGTGTAAAATAAATCCGAGTGTCGTGAATCTTGATACATGCTTATCAAATTGTCTTAGAGCTCTTTTTGTGGGGGTGGGGGGTGAGCAAATTTATCCATTTAAAAATCAATAGAATAAGAGAAGTTCTTAATTGGAAGCAACAATAATATTGGGTGAACTGTTTCTTCCTTTTCTTTTGAATCAGAAGACTATGCACTGCAGGATTACTTTTCGGGAAGGTGCATCTACAATGATTTGGTTGTCTAATTTCATCTATCTCATAAATTTCTTTGAGATTAACAGTTTTGGGCTTACTAACATGCAAAGCAGATGAAAGAAATAGGAAGACATTAGTTCTCCACTTTTCATGACCCTAGTGCTTAAGAAAGGATTTGATTCAGAACGTGCATCATATTTGCTGCGACAAGTCAAGTGCTCTATATATGAGTGAAATTATTTTACCATTTGTTTCTTCCATCTGCATGCAGTTGTCTGAGGATGACCCTTCTGAACCTAAGCTTGATATGTTATTCATTTCCTCTTCAAGACAAGCTTTCAAGCCATCCTGTCCAGAAACCTCTATTCCAACTTCTAGCTTTTTTCCGTCACAAGCCGGCTTCATGTCAGAAGGTCGCTGATAGCTCTCTATTTCTATGTTTCCATGTCTGGGAATATAGCCATCTAGTGTCCTCCTAACCCGCCATCTTGATCCACATGCATTGCAGAGCACTGGTTTTTCAGGTGGCCCATTTCTCCAAAGAATGGTTTCTGTTTGAGTTCACAATTAATTAGTGTATAAACTGGGACAAAATAAGAAAACATTCTTACAGGCAGAAACTTATCTCAGAAACTAAAGCACAGTGATCACTGAATTGAGATTTCTTGTAAAAAGGTATAGAATGCATTTCACGAGAACGGAAGCGTCACAAAACTAGAGATTGTATAGGGGGGGGTTTCTTCGGCAAAACAAAAGGAAATATTTCTGTGAAACATGCATAAACTTTTAGAATGTGTGAACTGTTTTTGAACTCACATTTTCATCACCATGCTAAGGAACCATACAAAGTAGTTGAACTTTGAGCTTTATGGTGGAAAGATTGAAAAGGATTTGCTTGATACTTCAAGGTACCATGCAGAACATTTAGCCTCTTGGCAGACTGCATTTATTTGCATGATATTTTAAGGAGGAAAGTTACCATCTAAGCCAACAGTGATTAACAATATTCAACAGGGACTATCTCTTTCTCTAGTGCTTAACGGTAAAATAATCCCCCACCCACCCACTGGAGGACCACCCACCATTCTCCGGTGTGTATTACCATTTGATGGTTTATTTACTTCATATCTTGTCATTTTCTTGCAACCCTTCTTCAAATACTCCTCTTTAAAGCCGAGGGTCTATCAAAAACTGACTTTCTACCCCACAAAAGTATGGTAAGGTCCGTGTATATCCTACTCTCCCTAAACCCCACTCATGGGATTACACTTGGTATGTTGTTGTATATGTGTCAGTACAGGTGCGAATCTAAAGTTTGGATCCTTCATGCTCTAAATTTTAAGATTCAAGGATACGGATCCAAGTATTGATACAGGTGGAGGGATTCGGCTAATAATAGTTCAAATATCTAAAACAGTTATAAAACCTTAATTGTGAGATATTATGTGGAGAACTTCAGGAGAAAATATTAATCAAGAGGAGAACTTACGTTTGATGCCACAATGGAAACATGGCCCCTTTTTACCCATAAAATCTGGTTCTGAATGATTCCAGTTCGAATCAGGTTGAATGTGCCGCTGCTAACCTAATTCGCTTTGCTCTCAAAATCTAAAATGACTGAGTGAGGTGACAGATCACAAGATATATGTAGAGTACAACTTTCCCCTTATGACAGCTCATCAACTTTGATTACTGTAATTTGTCAGCTATTTACACTATAACTCCAATGAGAGAAGTATTTGACTCTATCAAAAGAAAAAGGGGTGGGGATTTAGGGGGTGGGGTGAAAGCTGGATTTGGTGAATCCTCATTATTTAATGCATTTAGTCTAGTGGTCAAAGCTTGTTAAGCAATGAATCTGAAGGCAAGGGAGTGTTAAATAGTTTCAAGATGACAATATGAATATATAAGAGTGAGCAAATAAACGAGTTGCCAAATAACAACGATTTAATGCAGTAATTGCCTGCAATTGTGGAATCAGATTCAGATTTGAAAAATCCAAGGCCCTCAGAATACACTATTGAAAGCAGATCCAGCAAAAGAATGACTACATTCAATTTATTTGCATCTGTTTCTCTTACTTACCAATTTTTACATCTGTTTCCCCTTGCACTAGAACTCCAGGAGATAGATTAATCATTACTTACCAATTTGATGCCATAAAGCTTGTGAAGTATGGATGCAGAAACAGCAGCAGCATTTGGCCTTTGAGATAAGATACGCATGTAAATAGTATTATCTCTTTGCAAGAGTTTTTTAGTGTGTTCTGCAAGCAGTGCTACTGGATGTTCATTTGTTGCAAGAGATATTGCCTCAACATCTTGTATTATCTGCACAAAGCGATTATTCATGAAAAACAGAGATTTTTCCTTCATGCCCAATCTAGAGGAAACACTGAACTGAATAACAACACTTAGAAACTAGCTATGATGCACACGGAACAGATGCTCCTGACAATCAATATCGTACTCAGTAAGATGAGATGTCAACTGGTAGCAAGGGAACAGTTGGTCTACTTGTGTCGTTAGAACCATAGGAAGCAAATCAATCAAATGTAACTTCTCGATGAACTTGCAAACAGTCATTTGTGGGGAAATATGAAAGCACCCTGTCGCTTCCTGTGAGAAGCCTACTTAACACAAATGCACCACAATTTCTTGAGATGCATAATATGTTAGCAGTTTATAGAAAGTGAGAAGACCAGGGGCAGTGTTCTTGGTCTTTTCTGATCTTGTTATGTTCTCGATTATTTTTGTATACCATTTTAGTAAAACCACATTGCACGTCAATGTATGAGAAATATGGATGGAGTGTTTAACTGGTCAAAAGATATATTTAAGCCAGTACTAGTTTATGCAACCAGTGTTTTTATTAAAATGGAACACGCCTTCTACCTCTAACTGGCAATTCTGGGCTGATAGACTTTGAGCTTCAAGTTCTTTTGATAAAAGTTACAAAATCAGAAAGTTCTGAGACTAGCTGCTAGACTTGGATTATTACATTTGGTATTAGAATGGAAAAAGTTAGTCCAGAAGTACAGAGACTAAGTGATAGCTGATCTGAAAGCAAGACACTGTAAATCAAATCCTACTCTCGAAACAGCCATGGCCATCCATTAACAGACTTCATCAATGGTACATACAATGTTCTTGAACAGAAAAGCTCCTTAAGCTGCACGGAATGAAGATTTCACAATGGAAAACATGTATCAAATTACTGGCAGAAAGAGTTGAATTATAACAGCATTGTTTTGCTTAAGAATTACTTCAATTGCTCTTTAATCTACAATCATGTTATTGTCTAATGTAGTTTTACTATGTGAACAAAATGTACTAGTAAAAGACATCATACCTGGAGTTTTCACACTTTCTTGAATGAAACTCACTTCCTTCTCTTCGTCTTGTTTCACCTTTTCAAGTTAGCACCCTACTTATATAGCTGACACGAATTCAAAAATTATTTGTTCTTGTGAATGCGTTGCTGGTATATGAAACTGACCTACCACTAAAATATAGCAGATGTAATAGAGATAGACAATAGGAACATGAGGCATCACATTGGCAAGGCCAGTAAATCAGCAATGGGAGAAGGCGATGTATCGATGGAATATATGACATAGATGCTGGGAGTTAACACTTAGCATGATAATGCCATTTCCGAAGAGGAAATCCCAATTTAGCATGATGATGCCATTTCAGAAGAGGAAAACCCAAAAAAAAAAATGCAGCTAATGTCCATACATTGAAATTTTCAAACATCTGAACCTAAGACTAGATAAAATTAAACTTCCTAAAGAAAGTATAAAAATCCTATTTATATGTAAGTTCAATGTGCAGGATATTGACAAAAATTGAGGTATGTACTAAGTCCAGAGATAAAAGGAGTTTAAAATCTGACCTTCTACAATTTTCAAGCAAAGTGGGAATTTAACCCTCTCGAAAGAATGTCGCTCATCGGAGTAAACCAGCTCTCCCACATTCACAATGGCATGAGAAACCTAAATGAGGGGAAACAATTTGTTGCAACCCAGTTTCCTGCTTGCTTGATGCATTCTACCTCATGCATGGGAAAAGTTGGTGTGATTATTTTAAGATGATAAGTACTTTATTGGGGCATGTGACAAAATGCGGTTTTCCCACTATTTGGAAGAAGGCCATCCTTGGCCATTTCAGTAAGTGCATTGAATACTGCATCCATGTTCCCTTCCTTGTAGTTCACCTCAACAATGACTTTTGCTAGCTCACCATCAGCAAGTTTACAGGTTTCCAATGTGCTTTGAATTACTTGATGTAATTCCTCACTCATTCCTTCTTTAAAAAGTTCTTTCATGAGCACAATAATACTTACTGTATGAGGAATAAATCCAAGATTAGCCATTTCTCTGAAAAGATTCAAGGCTCTATGCAAATTCCCACCCCTGGAATGACCGTGTATAAGTAGATTATAAGCTACTTCACTCGGCTTCTTGTGTTTTTGCAGCATCAACTCAAAAACTTGGTCAGCTTCATTCAACAAACCTTTCATGCAGAATCCTTTAATAAGATCTACCACACTCTTCAATTCAAGATCTTTGCAACTTTCTATTAGCATGGCATAAGTGACACTATTTGGCACTGATTGCTCATACAACAACTTGAACAGAAGCCGCTTTGCTTCCCTAGTGTGAGCTTGTTTGTTAAGCCCATTGATTAGGACATTGTAAGTGACAACATCAGGAAAGAAACCCTTATAGATCATTTTGTTATGCAGGTGAAAAGCACCTTTAATATCCCCATTTGCACAGTATGCACCAATAAGTGTAGTATATGTAAACTTATCTGGTTGCAGTCCTACTCTTAACATCTCTTGGAAAAGTTCACAAACTTCAGTCAGTCTTTGCTGCTCACAAAGACCTTGAATTAGGGATGAATAAGTAATAACATCAGCTAAAACCCCTTTTTCAACCATCTGCTGCTTTACACAAAATGCTCTTTCCAACCCACAGTTTCTACAGAACCCAGATATTATTGTACTATAAGTTACAACATCTGGGACCAGCCTTCTCTGTTCCATCTCTTGAGTCACGCGTAAAGCATCTTCCATCCTGCCCACTGCGCAATGCCCATTAATTAGCGCATTGCAAGTTACAATTGAAGGGGAAAATCCATTTGAAATCATTTCATTCAAAAGCCTCATTCATTAGACCCTGCTGAGAAAATCAACAATGCATTAAACAAGAAGTTCAAGGTAATATCTGATTCCAAAGGAACAAGATGTCCCATAACCACAGCTGGAAATCAAACAGCAAGCATGGGAAATTTGCATTTTCCATGGAACAGGACAATGACTGATTGGGGTGAAGGTGGGTGATAGACAATCATCTAATTGATGTGGAAAACAGCAGCAAAAACACAAGAGGTATCTGTTGCAGAAATGCAAGTAAAAAAGGTGCAACCATAACTAGGGAAGATATCATTAACTTGTCTTTGTCTATATAGAATATAACCCCAGAAGTAAGTCAAAAATCACAAGGGAGACACGACTGTCAATTGTCATCCAACAAACAGCAAGAAATGTATCTTTTAGAAAGAAAAACAGCAAGGTACATATTAGGAGATCAGATTTTACACATAGAACATGCAACTATAATTCGTCAGACAGAAAAGAGTAAATGTTCATGTTGTGCTTCTCGTGTGCCATAACAGACATGGTAAATAAAAATTTACAACCACCAGTGACAAGGTAAGGCATGTCTAAGTATTTAAAGGTGATTCTCAAAACATGACAGTCGTTCTGGTCCCCTCTGGTGTTCAATGGTTAAAACTTTCTCTACTATTTCATCTGTCCTTTAGGCCTATTATAGGGTGCTATAATACCTCAGACTCTTCTATTGAAACAAAAGGAAAGAGTGCAGAGAGAAATCATAAAGCTTGAACAGTTTATTGCCTCTATTGATCGATCATAGGTTTAATTGTAGATGCTTCAGAAATAGTCCTTTTTACTTGGGTTTTTTGGTTATACCACCCTATTAATGCTTTTAATTATCCTTAAAAAGAATTGCATTATTTATGGATTCAAAATAAGACACTGGCTTGTGGTATTCAATAAAGATTACTTTGTGTTCAAAAAAGAAAATCGCACAACAATATGAAAAGCTAGCAGTTCAATACCAATTAGCAACCAAGAGACTGAAAAAGAAAATAAGACCTGAAATGTATCCCATGTTTCAGACATGAAGGTTAATATGCAATCTACACCAGTGTATTTAAAAGGTAAGTATTTCCAGGGTTACAGGACTCTTGTCCTAAAGTTTAAGCTTTTGTTGTGCAAAGATGACCAGGAAAATGGTCAAAACAACATAACTCCAAGGGTATCAGATTTAGTAAGAATGTCAAAAACATGCAATTAGATAAACAAGCCACTCCACGAAAAGAAAACTTGGTAGAGGTGCCTCTCTGAGACCATAAAGACTAGATATCCATGAAGAAAGTGGACAATTTTCATTTTTGGTTCTACACCGATCAGAATATGCCTAATTCTATAAAAGGTTTTAAAAGAAATATGGTAAACTCATATGCAACTCCAAAACATACATATGAAAGCTCAGATGAGAAAAAATAAAGCAAAAACAAAAACCCATAAGATAAACTATATTCTCCACCAAAAGGGTAGCTGGATGTATTACCTCCTGATTACAATTCACAATACCAACATAACCAAGTCGAATCCATCTGCTGAAACAACGCAAATCCAACCGATTTAAAGAACTATCAGAGAAATATATGGTAAACACAAGGATGAAATTCATTTCCTTTCATGCTGACCTTTGTGATGACTCCAATGGTTCGATAACCTGCAAGAAGAATATCTCCTATAGGAAAGCACCTAAATTCCCTAGCATAGAATATATTGTTGCAACATACCAACAAGGTCAGCAATCTGAAGAGCATCTTAGTTGGCTAAGTCTGAATTAGCCGGTGTTACAGCCAATATTAAGCAGCTTGGGAGCTTAACATACGACATTATCATTGTTCTATTCCGAGATTCGATATCAGAAGGTTGATCTCCACATTTATTGGCTCCTGCTTCTTTTTCTGTCTCCGCCTAATGACAATGATGAAAGATTGACAGTCAGAAAAGAGAATGAATTACTGAAATTTTAAGGAAAAGAAATCACATGAACAATAAACTGAGATGCATTATGTTGAGTGTCCTTCCCTCATACAATCCTTGCTTCTAGATGTTACTATGGTCTATGCATATAATTCCATATCAAAATCCATGGCTATCTTCTTTAACCATAACTGATGCACATAGAAGCCAATAATCATTCAGTCAGAACTACAATTTCTCCTTGCCTCAGTCAGGATACATTACAATAGGGAAGAGCATTGTCTCTTTGAAAGATAACTTACATTAGCGTCAGTTTTTCAACTACATATTGTCATGACCACTAATTAATGGGAGAAGTGTACAAATGAGATGCCAACAAACTGTTTTACAATCTAAGATAGTGATACTTGGGACGCATGTAATCTAAGCAATAATATCATCATAATTAGCAATACAATTTAAACTACATGCGCTTACTATAATACTTCACAATTTATTGATTTGATCTTGAAACTTGAAGAAACCCTCCTTTATTTTTTTGTGGTCATTTCTTGATTTGATCTTGAGACTTACAGTGCACCAGTTTAAATCCATTGAGTTTAAATTAAAATTAAGTCTAATACAAAGTCTTGCAGTTCAAGAATACCAAAATCTCCGAACGAATTTCATTGAAATCGTTTGCCAGGATGGTGCAAGAACTCTCATCAAGATTAAGTTTGGTTTGAAGGAGTTGTAGAACAAGTGGGCGCCTGCTACAATGTACTATTGGTTTGAAGGAGAGAAATAAGTTATTCTCTCGCAGCGCCCAAGAGAATGTTTTCTCATTCGAGATCATCTCTGCAATTTTTGAGTTTAGAGACAAAGAAAACGAATTTGTGGAGTTTGAGTGAAGCGAGGGTCTTATTTATATGTGATATAATTCTAGAGAGCCTTCCGGTTGGCTTAATTTCCACGTTAGCTTAATTTCCACGTCAAACGCGTTTTTTAGTTTCTAAAACTACACGAGTATATCACTTTCTTTTTTTCAAACCTATTAAGAAATCAGAAATTTAAAAAAAAATTGTTTTACAATTCACCTTTTAAAAAATTTCTTAGAAATTTAATATAAACAATTTTAAAAAGAAATAATTGCAACGATAATATAGGACAATTTTAATTAATGTTCCCTTAATTTAGTAAGATGGACAACTATTTTTTTTGTATGATGAATAACTGAAATATAGAACAGATAGAATTTCATTTAACTTGGCACGGTGTTTAACCAAAAAAGGAAAGATTTTTGAAAATTTTAATATATAATAACACTTAGTTATTTGTGTGCCGATAAATCATTTTATTAAGTGTAAAAAAATACTTTTTAAGTTAAGTTATTTCTGATTGGAAAAATTTGCATTTAAGCAAACATATACTATTTAATTATTACATAGTCATAGTTGTAAAAAATTGCCGCTCACCACTAACCTTTCTTCCAATTTACTAGGAACCACTTTCGAACTTTATACTATTATATTTATTTCATTTTTCCCTATTATACTAATAGCCTTTTTTCTCCCAATCTAAATATTTTACAAAGATAAATTATTTTAAATATCTAGTATAAAAGTTTTGATTAAATTTTTATTATTGATAAATTAAAATGTACATATTTAAAATTTCAATTAATATTATTCATAGATGAATAGATTTAAAAATATCAAAAATATAAATCTAAAAACTATTCCACAAAACCAAATCATTACATACAAAAAAATTCACAACAAAAATAAATAAGTATAATGAATAGATCGATAAATATGTATAAATGGTAGAATTATTTTGTTCTTGAAATAAATAATTTTTTGTTACTTCTTCTGCTTTTTTTAAAAAGCAAAATTTTTTATTTCTTCCCAACAACGAAAAAAACGTTTCTACTTTCATTTAAAAACAGTTTTACTAATTAGCTGAATATCATTTGCCCCCTCAAAATTAATATTTTTAACCCCCCAAGAACAATACTATACATGCTATTTTAAGTTTAATGTGCGGAAAAAAATGTAAAGACATTTAAGTACATATCAAATTTATACTTATTTGAAAGAAATTACAAGTGAACCATCAAACCATTCATTCGGGAGCAACTTTATATAGGCTAAATTTTGAAACATGTGAACTTGGAAATTTTTTATAAAGTTATATATAAATGATATAAAATTTGCTGTGTTGATTAATATGCTAAAAAAACGATACACTTAGTTGAATATTAAGTTATTTAGTTATATATATATATTAAGTAAAAGAGAACGAAGATAGAATGAGTAATATTTAGGGATAATTTTAGAAACCTCTCTTCAGGTTTAACTATATAACATAACCTCCCTTGTGGTTTGAGATATTACATTCATCTCCCTTATTCTGATTTTTTTGTAACAAAACTATTTTAAATGATATATTCTCCATAATTTCTTGAAACTATCCTTATTTGCCACATTTTATTAGAAACTAGGAAACATATCCGCGCTTCGCGCAGTAAATTAATCAATTTAGAAAATATTTCTAAAGTACAAATTTTGTGAAACAAATATGATAAAACTTTTCATGTCTATGCATAAAAAATAGTTAAAAATATTCATGAAATCTTTCTTATATAATTTTGTTATTAAAATTAGAGTTAGATGAATGGTATATAAAAACATTTTCATTTTTAAATACAATATATGTGATTCTAAAAGTAGTAGGTTTGTTTCTTTCATCAGATATATGGCATATTTGTTTTCTAAAAATTTCCTTCATTAAGAATAAAACAATAAAAAATAAATGAAACTAAACATATAAAGGGAAAAAATAAATATAAGAATCCACTACAATGGAATCGCTCCTATTCAATTAGACGGTTAAAACTTAAAAGGTATTTACTACAATTTCTTTTGATTACAAGATTAAAATTTTGAAATAATATTTTTCTTTTATTTAATTATAAGTATTTAAAA
>JAJOOH010072118.1:0-10623 GCA_029582605.1 Solanum gracilifrons
TTTAAATATACCTTTGCTGCTTCCTTTCCACCATAATGCATCCTCTTCAGCCTGGAGTCCATTGAAGTTTCCAACAATGTTGAGAAATTCTGCCACTCTCATCACTTCCCAGTCATTGAGATGTCTTCTGAACTGGAAATTCCAGCCCTGTGTTGTCCAAATCTCTGCAATGGTCCTTTGTTGTGAGAGAACTAGGTTATATATGTCTGGAAAGAGGAGTTCCAGATTACCTGACTCATGCCATTCATCTTTCCAGAATTTGGTACACATCTTTGATTTAAGACCACAAGATTCTGAAATTTCTTTACTTAAACTCAGTGTCAAGTCAAAATTAGACATACAAATTGAAACGGAGGGAGTAGTTGTTAACTGTTCCAGTCCTGCTATTTCTGCACTATATTTTCTTATCCACATGCACCTTTCCAGTAGTAAAGTATTGCGATGATTTCCATTCTCTTCTTTCTCGTCTGCAGTAACCCCACTTTTAATTATAATTCGGAAACTATTTAATTATAAGTCATGCTAATTCTTTGGTCCTGACTATAGTTGTTTCTCTTTAACTGGTTGAAACTTTTGAAAGTAATATTGGTTGATGATGTTTCTTTCCTTTTCATTGTTGTTATTGTCCCAAGTTGTGAGAAATTTGATGAACTTTTAATGCTTTTGTCCTAGGTACAACTTAAGCTTATGCTGAGTTGTTACTCCCTTTTGCCATCTTAGTTGAAGATCTCCCACATTTAGTGCTGTAATAAAGTCTTAATTGGGTGGGGTTGGAGTTGCTAATAGATGCATCACTACTGTGGCCTCTTTGCTATCTGATAGAGTTTAAAATTATCGACAATATTTTTACACCAACAATCCCATATATGTAGAGTGCTTGGTTGGTTGGGTTGGATTATTTCAATTAGCTTATTTATTTCTTTTTCTCATTAAGTTGGTTGCTTTAATCAAAGTCGTGTTTGCCAATCCTATTGAACATCAACTTTTATAGCTAGGTATTACCTTTTTTTTTTTTTGAAACTGGTAACATTACTCTATTCATCCACATGTATACTACAACCAAAAGTGTAGTTCCCCGTCAAAAGTATTACTGTTTATCAAAAGCTCAAGTCTATTTGTGTTACCTATAAACAATCTAGAGCATCAAAGATGTCTTCAGTTTGAGCTAATAAACTATGTTTACACCAGAAGTAAAATAGTGCTAAACACTTCTTTTTGACATCCTGTAGACTGTTCTGCACATTTTTAAAGCTCCTATTGTTTCTCTCGTTCCAGATTGACCACCAAATGCATGCTGGGACAATCTTCCATCTCTCCTCCTTCTTTGTAACATTTCCATCCCTGATCCAGCTACTAAGTACTCCTCTAATGCATCCTGGTTTCACCCACCTGATCCCCTTCAGGCTAGTGAACATTCTCCATAGTTGTTCTGTCCATTTACAATGTAAGAAAAGATGTTTGACTGGCTCATCTTTTTCTCCACACAAGTAACACCTAGAAGCCAACTGATGGCCTCTCTTGTTCAGGTTCTCATGTGTTGGAACAACTTGTTGTTCCAAAAACCAAGTGAAGCATTTCACTTTGTAAGGTACCTTAGGTTTCCAAATCATCTTCCATGGCCACTCTTTCCCCTGTCCCCTTGTCCTGTTAAGGGACGTAAGGCCGTATAAGTAGACTTGACTGAGAAGTCACCTTTGCTGTCTTCCTGCCATATTAGCACATCATTGACCCAGCAAAACTTCTGTGAACATCTAAATAGCTGAGCAGTTCTGTCATATTTCCAATCTCCCAGTCATTTAGTTGTCTTCTTTGGCCAAGATTCCATCCCTCCCCAGTCCACATATTAGCTACAGTGGCCTGTTGCCATTGACATAGTGTAACTATGACAGGGTGTGCTATGACTGATTAATTGAATTAACTTAAATAACCACCCAAATTAGATGAGCAGAAACAATTTTGTTGATCAAACCAAACAGATCTATTAATTTGAATCAACCGCCAGACTGATGCACCTTTGGAGGCTGATTATAGAACACGTGTATGCAAGAATTTTTGCATTGTTTCCTCATTACTCAGTCGGTTGTATCCTCTTCCTTGATGCAGGAGATGAAACTGCAGTGTGATGAAAAAAGGTATCCTTCGTCATGTGTCTTTTTGACATGGTACAGAAATCCTTTTTTAAAAATAAAATTGCAATCAAGTCTTGCTAACATCTGGCATGATCTGCAGGGAGGTGTACGAGTATATGGCAAAAAGAGGAAAGGGTGGAAAAGGTGAGAACTTTACTTCTCAGCAGTTACAGGCAGCTCGGGAGGACTATGAGGAAACGGCAAGACTTTGCATTTTCCGTGTACAATCTCTGAAGCAAGGGCAATGTCGCAGCCTTTTGACCCAGGCAGCTCGTCACCATGGAGCACAGGTGTCCTTTTGCATTTCATAACTCCATTTATTTCATTATTGGTTATCAATCTTTTTCTTGAATCGGGTACTTACTTGTCTGCCTAATTTCTCTTTTTCTGGAACAGCTTAATTTCTTCCGCAAAGGACTTAAATCTCTTGAATCTGTTGAACCACAAATAAGGATGGTTGCTGAAAACCAACACATTGACTATCAACCTGTTGAATTGGATGATAGTGAGGATGGAGGCAAGAGCTATGAGGCCAATGATGATGGTGAATTGAGTTTTGATTATAGAAAAAATAAGCAGGAACCAAATGACTCTTTCCCATTGAGGGATTCAATGGAGGTAGGTAATCATATTGTTGTCATGCCTCTTTTTCCCTTTGTGGAAGATTGTGAGCTGCCTACTGGAGATCTTGATTGTTAAAGCTTTTGGTAGCATGTCAATTCTTAAATGCTGTTTCCCTGCCGTTAGCTTGTAATAACCACAATGAAACTGGCTGATCACTAATATGTTTCTAGTTCACGGGCTACATCCAATTATTTTTGGCGTATGTGATGAGGTGCTAGTTTTCAAGCAGCACAAAAATAATCTTTTGGTTTTCCTATTCCCCGTCAGCACAGTTCTACACAAACTGATTCCAATCTCACAACTACTAAAACCAGCTATAACCATAAGTCTTCTTATTACTGCATTTGTCCTTCAGTGACATTACATCCCTTGATCAATTTCTTGTACTCATTCAATGCACATCTGAACTTGTCCGCCTGTGTGTGTATATAGAAAGAGAGTCACCTGGGAAGAGAATGACAGTTATGATTTGTAGTGATTGACAGTTAAGATCTATAGTTTTTTTTTATGCATTATCAAAATCTGATCTTAGATGATGACTTGCTTAGTTTGCCAAATGTTGGATTTTGGTCTAATATGCCTGATTTTGGCAGTTTGATCCCGCTGATGCTCCAAGTACCCTAACCTCTGGGATGGAGGAAGTGGAGGTAAAGTTCTACCCCTGTGGCTGTATCTAGTATTTAGTAAACATTATGTTAGCTATATATTTTTACCATATGGCTTGTGTAAGGACTTTCAAAGGGGGTTTATTAAGGGTTTGAGCTACTCCACACGTTGCCTTGAGATTTTCAGTTGGATGCTCAGATTTGTTGGGTCTTTTGTATGCTTCTTATTGTCAACTTGTCAGATGTTTCTTATTTAATTTGAAAGACATTTTCTTGCAGTTGGATTTTGGCAAAAACCAGGAGCAGGTTTTTACTAGACAACCGCGTGTAGTCAGTCATTCTGCTCCAATATTTGCAGAGAAATCGGATATTTCTGATAGAATAAAACAAGCACAGACATCTGCCCAGAAATTTCACACATACGTCTTACCGACTCCAGCCGATGCTAAAAGTTTGGGTTCAAGGACAAGTGTTTCCCTTCAACACTCAAGTACCATGAACACTAGTGGAGGCAGCAACAATCCGTGGCATTCTTCCCCGCTTAATATGGATAAATACTCTAAATTTGCAGATGACAACTTGTCAACAGACACTCTTGCAAAAGGCCAATCTACTGCTCAAGAGATTAATGATCATACTTTCTCCACCCCACTACCCCCACCTCTTGCTGAGGGAACTTCTCTCCCACAAAATGATATACAAAATGGAATTGATGCCAGAAAGATGAGAAGACTTGCTTTCTCAGGTCCATTAGCAAGTAAGCCTTCATCCAGCAAGCCACTGTTATCTGCCAGTGGACCTATAGGCTTGGCCGAACGGCCTCTTCTAGAACCTGGATTGGCTTCTGGAATACCAATAACTCAGCCACCATCGACTCTAGATGTATCCTACAGTGCTTCACCTCCCCTTGTTTCTTCACCAAAAATAAGTGAGCTTCATGAGCTCCCTCGTCCCCCTGGCTTATTGGCCTCCAAGCCATCAAGTTCTACTGCATTTGGACACTCTGCGCCCTTAGTCAACAAAAATCAAGAAACGTCACCAACTAATCAGAGCCCTGTGCTGGCATCAAATACGGGTTCTCCACTACCACTTCCTCCACTAACCATCCCTCGAAGTTTTTCTATACCTTCCAATAATCAGAGAGCAATGACACTACGTGTAGCTCAGCTACTAGAATCTCCTCAAAGAAAGGGCAAGGGTGATGTGATGTGCTCTCCTCCATTAACACCTCTCTCTCTTTCAAACGCTTCAAATTCTGGGCAAATCAGAGGTAAAACACCTTGATTAATAGTAACATGGCAACTATACTGTTTCCAGACAAGTAGCTTATTTCTTTGTCAGAGCTAGTAATAAATTCTAAAGTGAACCTCATATCTGTGATTGATCTGCCTGAGTGTTTTGAGAAGGAGAAAAAAGGGTTACAAGTTGTGTTTGAATCTTGTCTAGTCTTCTACCCTCCACCTGGTCAAATCTTCACTGGAAAAGTATGTCAGATTGGTTGTTTGTTTGGGTGGGGGATAACTGGTTGTTCAGTAATTGAAGTATTTCTATAGTAGCTAAAAATGGCTAGGAGAATGCGTTGATTTTCATGTGATTGTATAATTCATTTCCTCCCCCGTTATCTTTGACGTGGTCATTTTTTGGTGGATGCAGGTAGGAGCTGATATATGTAAGCCATTGTAGACAGTGCCGTATTTTTTTCTTTTGGGTCGGGGGGTGTAGAGTTTGTGTCCACAAAGCAATATCGCGGGAGTGGGATTTGTACATATGTTATTAATGTAAGGTTTTATTTGTTCGTTTTGAATGTTCTCCATGTATCTTACACAAATGTAACGGGAGCTCCCTGCCACAATTTTGATCTCGCGGTGTTCAAATCCACCCCTACCCCCTTGTAGCGTTTGGGGAAGAACTTGAGAAGAAACGTCAAATTAAAAGAACAACGTTCTTTTATAATCTAGTCCATTCTATTATATTAAGATACGATTCGTGGCATGCAGCATGCATTTGGTGGATTAGTCAACGGTATGCAAGTTGATTGTGACAACAAAGTTGTGAAAGAAGTTGCAATGGTAATTGAGCAGAAGGCAGTTTAAATTTATTTATTTGTTTTGAAGATAAGAATTAGTACTAACTTTTTGAGGAATATGAAATGAACTAATATTTGGTCAGCAAAAAAATCTATTTTGCCCATCAAAAACAATTGAACTTGGATTAATACAAGGGAAAAGGGTCAAAAATACCCCTCGACTTTGTTTTATTGGTTGATTATGCCCTTACCGTTAAAGTGAAGTTATTTTTACCTCTGCCGTTACTAATTTCACCATATATACCCTTCATTTGATGAAAAGCTCCAAATCAACTTAAATTAACCCGAATCTTAAAAAACGACCCATTACCCATTTTTAAACCCATGCCCGACCTTCTAACACTTAACCCAAGAGATGAGGAAAGGGAAAATAGGGGAGGAAGAACCAATAACTTCAGCCTTTGTTTTTCCATTTTTTCGACCAGCCTCTCCTCTCTACGCTGTTGTCCAGCCACCAAACAACCACCCCTAAACGACCCCATTTTTTCCGTTTTCACAGCCACCATCACCCACTTTTCGGCCGGCAACCAAACCCACCTAAAACCAGCCCACTCCGGCGGAAAACAATCTGTAAACCACCTCACAATCAGACGCCAACTCCGGCGAACCAGACGACCCTTTACTGCCTCTTTTCTCCAGCCAAAATATCACTAGAAAAACACTCAAATCAATCCCACTTGGTCGACTTCCCTCAACCCATATTCCTTCTCCAACCAGAAACTCCGGTGAACCACATCGGAAACACCTCCAAACAACCACCACTCACCTCCAAATCGCCAGAAATCACCACCCCAAAACAACCCTTTCCGCCGCTGCCTCATCGACACGAAAAAACCACAGCAAACATCCTCAACTCCATGAGCTCGTGAAACCCAACAACAACAAGCAACCACCATCGTTGCTGCTACTCTTCCCCTTCCGTTTCACGATTTTGTTTGTTTTGCAGATTGCAGATCTACATTTTCAGCAAATCAGAACTCATTAGCCCTCCAGCTTCGACAACAACAATCAACTCCGTTAAAAATTACTTTCTTTTATTGTTTTGCTCCTTTTGTTGTTATATTTTACTGCATTTCAGGTGAATTATTTGACTCTCATTTCAAACTCCGACCATCTTATTGTTTTTTAATAATTTTTAGTTATTAATAATATTTGGGTGAACATTGTTCTTTCTTTCAATTTGTGTTATTCCAAATGTGACACTATTAAGCACTTCATATATTTGGTGATGCTTTGTGTTATTAATTCCCATGTTAAAAATGAAATGATGAAATTGTTCCAAAAAAAATAAATGAGCAAAGTACCTCCGACGATTTCAGCAATAAGTGTTTTAATGGTGGAAGGAGATGAAAAAGATTAAACAAATGGGTTTGAGGTTTTAATCGAGTATGAATTAATTTGGTTTAGTGGGTCGGATTTGGATTAAAAGAGAAACGGGTCATTTTAATTGAAATAGGGTAATTTTCGTTGATTTGGGGCTTTCCATCAAATGAGGGGTATATATGGTGAAATTAGTAACGACAGAGGTAAAAATAACTTCACTTTAATGGTAAGAATATAATCAACCAATAAAATAAAGTTGAAAGGTATTTTTGACCCTTTTCCCTTGATACAAACTAGTCTACTATAGATACAGAAAAAAGAAAAGGGTATATCCTTGTCAATTTTAGACTAGTAAGCTGATAAGGGGAAGAAGAAGTGGGAAGGAAAATGAAGGTGGTCCAATTGGCTCAGCAGTTATGGCCATTGGTCGGCCATTCTCGACCTACTACTATTTGCCATCATCTCAAGCCCAGAGCACTTGCCAACAATAACCATGGTGAGTCTGTCTTTCGCACACCAAATGGTTCGTATTCCGAAATTTCATAATTAACCTACGATTTCCCATTTTCAGATTCCATCACTCAATTTGATCTTTCGTTAACCCTCAAGGTAAGACTGAGCATTGGATGGATGCTTCTGTTTACGTCAAACTCTTTTTTAACTGACTTGTGATTCAGAGGAAAGCAGCAGAGATATCCCCAGACTTGAAAGGAACTTGTTTATTCCTTGTTGGTGGGCATAACTTCTTTTCTCCCTTCATTCTCTATGAAAATCCACGAATTTATTATATATATATACTTCATGGTTAGAATATCGCTAGTCGTCTCTCCTCACTAATTATGTTGCTTTTAATTGAAAGGAATAAACAGCTCCATCAAATCTAACTCAGCTCAACTTCTTGCAGAGGCACTGCGCTATTATTATTTTGACAGGTCGTAAGTTGCACGTTTTCTCCAAAAACCCTAAACTAACATCTCCATTAACTCATCTTATTACCTTAATCTATTGCAGTGATAGTGTTGTTGAAGAAGCTTTGGGAGGAAAGGATGCTGTCAGGTCGTTTATCAAGACAGACTTGAAGGGATTTCGAGATTCGGAGGTGGCTTCCATATGCTGTCTTTTACTGCTTCTCTATGTTGAGATTTATCACCAAAACCAATTTTGCAACTGCAGACGGAGGTACTGAAGCAGTTGTCATCCATGGGTCGCCTTGTTGTTTGTGCTGGGAATGGTGCAGTTCAGTGCGCAGCTAATCTGTATGAATGCTGTTAATTAAGAGAAAACAAGAAAAGAATCACTTGCTTGATCATAACTTGACTTTTATAGGGCGCTAATGAGACACGGCATATCAATATGGATTGATGTCCCTTTGGATATGGTAGCCAAGCAGATTGTGGAGGAGAATTTTCAACTTCCTGCTGCTGAAACAATAAATGGATCATATTCCGAGGTCTCCACCTAAAAAGCTAGACAAAACATTGATATTTTGCTCATATTTAATGTTAATCATCCTTTTCTAGCTTAATGATGCCTCTTGTTTGTGGATTTCTTCAGCTGTTGGGCTATTATGCTGATTTTTAGCTTACCATGGTAACAGGTGTTGACTCAATTAACTGCTATTTATGAAGATAGCCGTAATGGATATGCTACAGCTGATACAACTATTGCACTACAGAGTAATTTATATTTGCTTCATACTCATTAGCACTAACATATCTTTTGTTGTATTTTATCAGCTTATTTATTCTTTGCAGATATTGCTTCTCGGTTAGGCTATGATACATTGAATGCAGTGACCACAGAAGATATGGTTTTGGAGGTAAAAGAAAATTCTTTACAAGTGTGAGGATATATATTATTTTATTTGATAATTGACCATGTAAGTGTTGTATATTATTGTGATTTTAGACTCTGAAGGAGGTAGAGAGATTGATGAGAGCAAAGAAGTTGATGGAAGAAGCTGCCAGGCCATTTTAGTTTCATTCACCACCAATACCAATACCAATACCAATACCAATACCAATTATTTTGGTTAGTTCTGATTAGTATTGTTCACATGGGTGTTTGGTGATTTTCTTTTAATCTCATCCTTCTAATTAACTGGACTTTGAATTTATTTGCCATTATCCATTTAGAAAAGCTAACATTATCCCGGAGGTCTTCCTAGGCTTGCTCTTTTAGTCTTTGGATGATGGAAACTCAAGGCAACCAAACTACCAAGTCACAGGATCCTTTCATTCATTGCATATTTTCAATTTCTACCAATGCTGGTGATGACACATTAGCTGCATCTAACATTGTGATATCTCGAATCTAAATGTGGAAAAAAGATACATAACAGAGTGTGATATGCTGAATCGTGAAGGACGTTCCTAAAGGGATGTCTTTTTTTCAGGGGAAACAGAGAAAAATCAGCATTACTTCCAGCTAATAAATGCAGGTGACTTGAGAATGAATTAGAAAAAGTATATTGTTGACCAAAGTAATCATATTGAGCAAGTCTTAGATGTACAATTGACTTACAAAAGAAGTCCTAGATATACAACAAATGCGGTGGTTCTTTATCAGAAGATCTAATGAAAGTTTTTGAAGTTATTCAAATTATTATTTGCAGAATCAACATTTATTGTTTGGAGCCATAAGTGCTGAGCTGAAGTTGGCGAATGATGGCAATACTTGATGCTCTTGCAGTTGTATGACTTCTGGTATTGTGAGAGTAATTCTTAATTGGCGTGTATATTGAGTATTGTAAATGTTGCACTTCTGTGCACATATATATCTTACTGTGGTCGGATAAAGCTTTCTTCTAATTGTTAATCTGCAAACCAAGTTACAACCACCTAATCTCTGTTCACTTAAACATCGAGCTACCCAGAAACTCCATCCTCTAAATCTTACAGGTATATCATGCAATCAGACAGAGATGGATGGGTTCTCAATAATTTTAACAGAGTACAAATATATGTGAAATTCTAGTAACCTTTCAACAAATATCAAACTTTAAACCCATGATTTCAGAAGTGCTTTGGAGAAATTTATGCAGAAATTTGTATGCTCGTAAAGTGAAATGTAAACTGCCAATATGAATGTATCTACATCCTTCTATGTACCTATAGGTAATTTTCTATGAGGAAATGCCATTGGGAGATTCTTATACCACTAGCAGCGGATTTGTTCCCTTTCCTTTACTTGATATCAGTACTAGTTCTTTGATGATCCTGGAGCTTTTTGATCCTTGTACGTGCCCGGATGTACATTTCTTGGTGACTTTTCCTCGAGTTGTGACTTATCTGTGAAATCCATAAAATTGGCATGATTCCTGAAGTTGTGCAACGTTGATTGGGAGGGGGAGCTAGACGCATATAGCTTCGTTAGTGGTTACCCTTTTGGTTTTATTGGTTGATCAGGATGCAGGGAAAATGGCCAGTGTGGTAATCTTAGGAAGAGTATAAAGGCATCCATTTAAGAAATAGGTGGATCTGTGTTTTTACTATTGGCTAGAATAGCAGTGCAAGGCTGTTTCAATGGGTTATTAATGGAAGATGTTTCATATAATAAATATATATTGATGTGTGTTTTGTTAACATTATAAAAGGGAGTGGATGAAGAATGTGAGTCTAACAATCAAAATTACCTCGGCTATGGTTGTTCATCTGTCTGTATGCAGGAACTCAGCAACCATACTGTAGAGACAATTAATTTTTCTCAATAATCTAAAGAAAGGGTCAGACTCAGACTCCGACTCGGAAGTAGTAAAATTTTATATCCATATCCCCAAGTGTGTGCACATCTTAGGTCAAAATCTATTCACAAGAGTTATATGTCCAATAGCCCATTATTTGCTTCTCAATGCATC
>JAJOOH010072120.1:0-11549 GCA_029582605.1 Solanum gracilifrons
CTTAATTAAAGTCTTCCGCTTATTTATTATCTTTTATTCTCGTATTTCTACTTCTCTATCGTTGTGGTTGGGTTAGGCTGACGTGTCCGGTGGGAAATGGACATGTGCCATCACATCCGGATTTGGGGTGTGACAATAAAACTTGTTGATATATAGATAGAATGAATACACAAATAAACTGTTGATTCAGACATTGTAGACAGACAGATGCTTTCCCCAAATCTAAAACCCTAAAAGCAAATATAAATGTATTAAAAATCAAACAAAATAAACATATGAATGAATTTGTAGATTCTAATAAATCTGAAATATTAAAACGAAATAATTTTTTTTGTTTAATCTACTAAAAATCTAAAATACATAAATTTTGCATGAATATGTAAACAAACTTGCATAAAAATCGAAAAATTAACGGAAAATTCATAATATGTACAATGCAAAATATAAATCATAAACGGTGATATTGAAAACAAATCTAAATAACTAATTGTAATACATAAATATTAGATGAATATGTAAACAAACTTGCATAAAAATTGAAAAAATTGACGGAAAATCCGTAATATGTACAATGAGAAATATAAACCATAAACGGTGATATTGAAAACAAATCAAAAGAAATCTAAATAACTAATCGAAATGGATAATGGAAATTACTTTGCCAACCGAGAAATCTGCTTGAATTAATAAAGAGAATTCGTTTAACAATAATGAAAATTTCTTGATGAACAACAATTTAGCACCTTGAAGAAAGATAAACTTGAAACGTGAAAGGTCGGAAAGAAACATGAAAGTTGGGGAAGAAACGCGAATGGTGATGAAAAAAGGTTAATGGTATTGGTTTAATTATTTTTTTTCACTTTAAACGGTTATTGGTATATAATTTGGTCCAATATAGGACTCTTTTCATAAATAAAATTAATTTAAAGAACTAAAATCTGAATACATATTATTTTATAAAAATATTGTCATTCTGCCATTTTAAATAAATATTTTAAAGTGTTGTTATTTTGACTAATTATGTTAGGTATTATGACTTAATTGCTAATTTTCCCTATAATGAACTAATAGAAGTGTGCTCTCTCTACTAGCTTTCATATTTAGATGAGACGGACACTCACTCAACATGGTATCAGAGCATACAAATGTTTTCTGATTGAATTTCACCGTCACGCATATCAAAAGAATTTCCATGTGTTTGGTTCGTGAAATGAAATCAGGTGTGCACGTGAAGGGCGTATTGAGAATATAATTAACAAATAAAATTGTATTCTCTCTAATCACATAAGTTTTTAGATGAGATTGTCACATACTTTAACATTTTCTAGTATTGCTAATGATGTTTTTACCTTAATTTGCACAAAAGAACTTTTTGCAAATCTTTAAAGGTATCTTTTCCACTTTTATGGTGAAATTATTAAAAGTGAAAATCACTTGCACTCAGTGGCGGACCTATGAAGGGTTGTGGGGGTGCCACGCCACCCCCGAACTTCGACGGAAATTCTATATATACATAGGTATATGTACATAATATTTATATAAATATAAAGTGTGTCATCCACAGAACAAAATTGGCTTGTGGTGTCATGGTAGGAGGGCAACTTTAGAAGGTTGAGGTTGCGGGTTCGAATCCCATTTGAACCTATTTTTTTGAAAAATTGCTGAAGACGTTTTTTAAGTGAAAAAAAGACTCCAAGCCCCTTTTTTTTAAAGGAAAACAGCTGGCACATTATTTTATTTTATTTTATAATTGTTATTGACTTAAATTAAATTAATTACATTACTCCTTTGACTTAGAAGTGTTCTCTTTCTCTTCAACTATTTCCAAACCCTTCTTCCTCCAAGTTTCAACTTCTCCAAAAATTTTATTACCCCATTCCGAACCCAAATCACTTCTTGTCGTTGCTGCCCCCCGCCCGTCTTAGCATTCCGTTCAGCGGCTAATCCTCATTTGGGTGCTGTTGTTTTCACTTTTCTCCATCCATCCACCACTTTTTATAGATTGTAAGTTTGCAATTCTATTTTTGTAAGATTTTTTTTATTTCTATTTCTTGAGTTCTTTTAAGTTTTAATCAGTGATGATTGATTTCATATTAGACAAGAGTTTTGATTTTACTTTGATATTCTAAATTTCTAATGAACATTGTAAGACATTATTGGTTAAAAATTGTGTGATATGAATCATGTTAATTTGAATTAACTATACCTTACCCTATTAAATTTGAATTAATTGTGAGTTTAATTGAATTTTAATTTTTGTAGGAAAGTGTTCTAGTTTTGTGAATTGAGATGGAGAAGTTTCTTGTGAAATTTAACCATTCTCAAGCAAGTTCTAGTACGAATGTCAATCCTTCTAGTCTTATAGATGACCTTAATTTAGATTCACTTGAAGCCGATCCAGGAAAAAGAGTACCAATTGCTCACTATAACCCTCAAATAAAGGATGAGGTGAGGAAACATTATATTCAAAAAGGGCCTTGTCAACCAAAAATGGATTCATATCCTCCAACTGAAATTGGAAAAAGAATACGTCAATTTTGTAAAATTTGGTTTAAAGGTCCATATTCTAAATGGTTGGAGTATAGCGTGGAGAGAGATTTTGTCTATTGTCTATGTTGTTATTTATTCAAAGATGATTTTTTCCATGGAAGTACAAGTGAGTTTTACACAAAAAAGGGTTTTAGGAGTTGGAATAGGGCACTTGAAAGATTCCTAAACATGTTGGTGATGTTAATAGTATTCATGACAAATGTTTCAACAAGATGCAAGATTTGTCAAATCATCATCAATCAATTCAAGTTGTTATTGATAATCATTCTCAAAAGTTAAAAAATGAGTATCGAATGCATTTGGAAGCCTCAATTGATGTGTCAAGACTTCTTTTGCAATATGGATTACCTTTTCGAGGTCACGATGAAAGTGAATCTTCAATTAATCAAGGCTTCTTTCTAGAATTTTTGCGATGGCACGGGGACAAACATTCGAATGTTGGAAAAGTGATATTGGAAAATGCCCTACAAAATGATACATTGACTTGTCCTATGATTCAAAAAGATATTGCCAATGCTTGTGCAAAAGAAACATTGAAAGCAATAATTGGGGACTTGAATGGAGATTACTTTGGTATATTAATTGATGAGTCAAAAGACATCTCTCACAAAGAACAGATGGCTCTTGTTTTGCGTTTTGTTAATAAGAATGGTGAAGTAGTTGAACGATTTATCGGTCTTGTCCATGTTAGTGATACATCGGCATGTTCATTGAAGAAAGCGATTTATTCTTTACTTTCCGTTCACTCACTAAGTCCATCCAAAATATGTGGACAAGGTTATGATGGGGCTAGTAATATGAAAGGAGAGATAAATGGGCTCAAAACTTTGATTATGAAAGATAGTCCATCGGCATATTACATTCATTGTTTTGCTCATCAATTGCAACTAACACTAGTGGCTATGCTAAAAAACATTTGGATGTTGAAGACTTTTTTATCATGTTAGTAATGTGTTGAATGTTGTTGGAGGATCTTTCAAGCATAGAGACTTACTTCGTGATCACCAAGCCAAAAAGTTAGAGCAATTATTTGAATCCGGTGAAGTTCAAAAAGACCAAGGATTACATCAAGAACGTGGGCTTCAAAGACCAGGTGATACTCGTTGGGGATCACATTTCAAAACTTTAGATAACTTTATTGTTATTTTCTCATCTATTGTTCTGATTGAACTTGAAGGGTCCACATCAAGTGATAGAAATCAAGCGGAGTATCTTTTAACAAAGATTAAAACATTTAAATTTATTTTTGTGCTTCACTTGATGTTGAAAGTGTTGACAATGTCAAATGAGTTGAGTAAGATTTTACAAAAAAAAGATCAAGATATTGTTAATGCCGTGGAGTTTCTTAATATTACAAAGAAAAGATTGCAAGATATGAGGGAAAATGGATGGGAATCTTTGTTGGATGATGTTTCCTCATTTTGTGATGTGCATGATATCTTGATTCCCAAGTTGGATGAGTCTTATTTTCCTGGAAAGTCAAAATGTAAGTCTTCGGGTGTTAGTTATGCGCACCACTTGCGTGTTGAAGTTTTTTTTGCTGTCATTGATGTGCAACTTGAAGAACTTAATGACCGTTTTGATGTAGTGAGTAGTGATTTGCTTCTTGGGATGGGTAGCTTGAATCCGGTCAATTCTTTCTCTAATTTTGACAAAGGTAAAATCATGACTTTAGCAAAGTGTTATCCAAGTGAGTTTGATGATGGAAAAATTAGAGATTTGAGCTATTAACTCGATACTTTCATTATTCATATGCAAAGTGGTAATCCCAAGTTCTCCAACTTGCAAGGAATTCGTGATTTGGCGAAAGCATTGGTTGAAGCAAATCTCGAGGAGACTTATTCACTTGTTTATTTACTTGTAAAGTTGACTTTGATTTTACCTGTTGCTACGACAACTGTGGAGAGAGCATTTTCGTCAATGAAGCAGATAAAAAATGAAGTGCGGAATAGTATTGGTAATCAATAATTAAATGATTATCTAGTGTGTTACATAGAGCGTGATGTATTTATAAATGTTAGTAATGATGTCAATATCGATCGTTTTCAGAATATGAAAACTCGTCGAGGACAATTGTAAATGAATGTTGAATATTTATAATATTAGTAAATAGTAATATTATTGAAAGTTTTAAATTTGTTAACTTCATGCTTTTAGTGTGGATTTGTAATATCTTATTATTTATATTTTATTGATTGATTTATGATATATATCGAAAAGACGAATAATTTAATCAAATATAAAATTAATTTAATCGATAAGTTTATTTGACACCCCCTGACTCTAAATCCTGGATCCGCCACTGCTTGCACTATTAACTTTGCTTTAAAAAGTAATCTTTCTCCTCAATTGCTTATTGTACCCGTATATATCTACCTTTGTTTTTTATTCTTTAAAAAATAAAGATATTTTTCCTTTTTTAGAAAATCTATATAACAAATTTCCTATAGAAAGAAAGTATTTTGAGACGAAAAAAAGGAAGAGAATTATTGATCGAGTACATCTGTACATGAGCTAATAGTGTTCTATAAGAAAATAACTAATTATAAGAAATTCATTTTATTATTAATAATAAAAATTCTAATATATATCATTGAGGTTTAATTTGGAATTTTTAATTATTTTTAATTGAATTTTCTATTATTGTTAATGACTATTTTGCCTTAATTTGAGCAAAAATACTTTTTTCAAATCTTAAAAGTATCTTTTCCACTTTTGTGGTGAAATTATTAATGTTGTCATCTTATCTCGTTTTAATTGTAATTATTAGTTTACACATGGAGATTTTTAGAAATTATTGTGCTATCAATTTCTAATTTTACTAACATTTTCCTTTTTCAGTGGCAAAAATTACACCAATGTTTGGCATAAAAGGGAATTTTCAAATTAAGTTAAATTTTATCAATAATTGGTATCAAGTATTAAAATATTACAGCAAAATGAAAAAGAAATAACTAACATAAAAGGATTTTTTCCATTATATTACAAAATTAGGCTTCTAATTAGTTCTATAACTATCCATTTGTATTAATGGAACTATGGAAGAACCAGTTTTCGGAAAATAGCAACAACTTTCTAACAAACTATATACTACGATAAAATATACCCATGGTATACATAAATTATACATTTATGTTGTGTATATATCATAGTAAAATACTAAAATTAATTATAGAAAAAATTATCAAAAGACACAACTTATTTTACCATATTCTCTAAAATTACCTACCATTTGAAAAAATTACAAAAATTCATAATTTCCTCACTCTCTCTCCTATTCTTGGATACATGTACTCTTACGATGTATCGGGACAGGTGTGTCTTGTATCAACAAAGGTAATGTATCGGGACGTTGAGCGATATGTCGGGACATGTGTGTCTTGTATCAACAAAGGTAATATATCGGGACGTTGAGTGATGTATCCAAAATCCTTAAATTTTAAAAGTTTTTTATAATTTGGAAAAAAATATTTACTATGAGATTTGTGTAATTTTTACTTTATATATACCCATGACAAACTCAAAATATATAACTATGTTATAGGTATTTTATATGCCGTATGTCATTGTATATTCATTATTACATTAAACATACAAATAACATATGATTGATATTATCCTTCCACCACAAAAAAAACCGCCATCACTACAAAAAAACAGTATTTACCGACGGACACAATCCGTCACTATCCAATGAAAATCCGTCACTAATCATGATTAGTGAAGGATTAGCAACGGATGATTGGTTGTTGCTATTACGCTCGTTAGTAAGCTCTTAGTGACGAAAAAATGAGTTCTGTCACAAGTTAGCGACGTGATAGAGACAAAACATTTCCGTCGCCATATGTTAGCGACGGACTTAGTCGTCATTATATTTATATAATTTTGTTGCTAATTTAATAATTCTAAGACGAAAAAATGAGTTCCGTCACAAGTTTAGCGACGTGATAGTGACAAAAGATTTTCGTTGCAACTTGTTAGCGACGGACTAATTCGTCATTATATTTATATAGTTTTGTTGCTAATTTCATAATTCATTTCGTCATTTTGGATAAATTTGCAACGAAATTTCCGTTGCAACATATTCTGTTACAACATATTAGGCCTTTAATAATTCGTCGCTAATCCGTCGCCAACATTCTTTTCATAGCAACGACCAAATAGTCGCTAAATTTGTTGCTAAAAATTATTCTTCTAAAATTATTTGATTTGGTTATTTTAAATATGCACTACTGAAATAAATTAAATTAAAATTACTAAATACTCTAAAAATAACAAACATTCATATAATATAATACTCATAGACGATTCATAATATATAAATAGAAAACTCCAAAACCACATATTTTTGGTTAAACATATCCAAAGAAAACTATCAAGTACTCTTAAATAAACCTACGTTCATCAAAACGTTACTACGCAATTTGTAGTTTCCAAAAGTATGACATTACCAAAAATTAAAGTTGTGGGAGACTAAGGGATACGATCATCGCTTGAAATTGAGGGATCAACCTCGTCCACATTAGTAGCAGAAAGCACTATGGGTGTCACAATCGATGGATTCCCAGATGGAGTAATCGATGCTTGCACCTACCCAACAATAATAGGAACAAGATGACTAGTTAGTGCAAGCATCATTTGCTTTATAAATTCGTCCATATTTGTTGTCGATGTTGATTGAGAAAATGGAGGTGGTAATGATGATGAGCCACAAAGATTCTGCCCATAGTAATTTTTTGCTTCAGATCCAAGACCGTATATTCTTCTTTTCTTTTCTCCCCCTGCAACTTGGTAATATGCTTCACGTTGATCAATATCAGTTTGAGACACTGTGTTATTTCGTAATATTTCTTCATATTTTTCCTATAATAAGTAGAGAAAATGAGAAAGCATTAAAGAAAGGGAACAAAATAAATTTTGAAGGAAAATGCAGAAAGATACATAAGCTTTTAAGCTTAAAGGACATGTGTTTTGTTTTCCCAGGAAAGAACTGTGTTGTTGCAGAAAGATAACTGACAATGAATTTTCCTTGCATAATATGAAACATAAAACAAAACGCATCACTCCAACGTTGGTACGAATCTTTTTGCAACTGGCCCCACTTCTTTGTCCTTATTGATATGTATTCCATCATTAAAGCAATATAATTAATTAAACTAAAATAAATTACAGTCCACTATCACTAGCCTTTGTACTGTAATTTTCCTGATTAGTCAGTTATCTGGTTTCCATATGCATATAATACTCTAGTGCATTGTATTAGTAGATAATTGTTGCAAGGAAAATGCAATGAAAGAAGGACAGTGCAACTTATATTAGCTAGTCTATGAAGTGTTATTTATAAGTTGTAGTAATTAACTTAGACCTACAATTTTGAACTCGTTTAAATTGCAGAATAAAGATCATACTTGAACTCACACAGAACTTCAAAACAAACTAATTTCTATTACCCAAACAGCATTAGAAACACTAGAAAATTACCTAACCAACATCAGAATTACATGAAAACAACTGCACTAGATTCACACTAAAAAGACATTAGAATCGCACCAAAACAACACTAAAATTGCACCAGAAAAGCATTAAACAACACATGAATTACACTGAAACAGCAGCAATGGATTCTCACTAAAACAGGACTAGAGTTGCACCAAAAACAACTGCACTAGAGTCACAGTAAAACAACACTAGAATCACACCAAAACAACACTAAAATTGCACCGGAAAAGCCTCAAAACAGCAATCGAGTTACACCAAAACAGTAGCAGTAGATTCTCTCCAAAACAAAACTATAATTGCACAAAAAACAACTGCACTAGAGTCACACAAAAACGACACTAGAATCGCATTAAAACAACACTAAAATTGCATCGAAAAGTCTCAAAACATCACCAGAATTATACCAAACAACAGCAACAGATACACTTTAAAACAAGACTAAAATTGCACCAGAAACTACAGTAGGAAAGAACTGAAACAACTCCAAGTTTTAGACTTACATGGACAATTCGAGAACGCTCACCAACAAATGATTTTCCATCATGACCATGTGTATGAACATGCAAATGTAATTCAATTGGTGTTGGATCTCGACCTTTTTCAATAGCCTATACAAAAGAAATCACGTTATATATGTCATACAATAGAAGATGTTAGTTATAGAGTTTGTAAAATATATATACTCACAAGTTTCCTGCGATGTTCTCCAATTGAAATAGAGCCGCCTGTGTGAGTCCCAACAACAGTTTCATGGCCGTCACGATGATTTTTCGAATTAATTTCTGACTTTTTTATACACTTTTCACTTCCCCAAAGTTGTATCCATCTTTCCCACACATTTTCTGGTACATAACCTGGCTTAACTCCTTCCTTTTTTATTTTAGAAATGAAATTCCTGTATTTCAGTGCTGCCTTAACCATCCAGTGTCTTTTCACTTCGTTTTCACTAGTGGAAACATCCAGTAAATTTTTTTCTGAAATAAGTTTTGAAAGTAATACATTACTGTCCTATCTACATATGTGAATACAGTTGCTAAACTCACTTACGATGAAAATTTATACCTTGAATTCTCCAAAATAACCATTTCTTACATCAGTTGAGACACCTTTCCAATTGATTTCATTGGGATCAACATCACTTTTGAAAGACTTGGATATGAAACTAGAGCATATTTGAGAAGGTTTCAGCCTGTATAAACAAAATATACAGGTAGTAAAATAGAATAATAAATATTTTTTAGCACATTCAATAGACAAGAGGTCATGTTCTCTAGATTAAATATTATGCTTAAAAGACCAGAAGTTGGTAATGTGATAGTGAAATCCTATCTAGATATCTTCAATTTGTTCAATGTAGTAAGTAGAAACAAGTTTAGGAATAAAATCAAAAGAATGGGCTGACCCTGCAGAAGTTAGAAAGGCAAGGGTCCTTGTATGGCTACTGTTGGATTTACATTCAGCAACTCTATTGGTATGACCTGTTGAGTTGCTCTGAGTAGTAAAACGCTGACCTATTAGGTTACTCTGATTTGATGTAGCTGGAGGTGTCTCAGAGATGGTTGGGGTGATACTTTGAGTTGACTATTGGTTGGGGTACCACCTTGCTGAGGAGAAACTATAGTGGGCTTGGGAATAGTTGGCATGCTTACACAAATATCAGGATTACTCCTACCTGAGGATTTTCCACGACCTCTTCCTCGAGCCATACCTATAAACAAATATAACATTGTTGTTAGATCATGACAGATACAAAATAAAATTAAACATAATCCATAATAATGAGATTACGTGGAACAGTTGGATTCACATTCAAAAACTCTACTGGTATGACCCGTTGAGTTGCTCTAAGTATAAAAATGCTGACCTATTAGGTTACTCTAATTTGATGTAGCTGGAGGTGTCTCAAAGATGGTTGGGCTGATACTTTGAGTTGACGTATTGGTTGGGGTACCACCTTGCTGAGGAGAAACTATAGTGGGCTTAGGAATAGTTGGCATGCTTACACGAATAGCAGGATTACTCCTACCTGAGGATTTTCCACAACCTCTTCCTCGAGCCATACCTATAAACAAATATAGCATTGTTGTTAGATCATGACAGATACAAAATAAAATTAAACATAATCCATAATAATGAGATTACGTGGAACAGTACTGAAATATTAAAACTGTCTCTGTAAGAGCTTGTTGATCAAGTGAAAAAATTGGTACCTGGAAATACAAGAGTAACATAGTTATCTATAACAAGAGTAACAAGAGTAAAGGGATCATGAACTTTTATCAGAAGCTTTACACAAAGAATGAGCATTAGAAATCTATAAAATATTTTGAAAATTTGGACACAATCACAAATGATGACATTAGGGAAAGGGAGAGGCCTTTTAAGAGGCTTGAATTTTCAATACCATCATATCATGTGCTTTTGATAAGGCTCCAGAACCTGATTGTTACACAATCACAGTCAAGTAATGTCATTCATTTAAAAGAAATGATCTATTGAGCTCAAGAATTTACATAACAATAAGTCTCCCAAAGAGCTTACTTGTTTGAGCACTTCTTTATAAGGCATCAATGTTAACTATTAGTAATTATAAGAATGCATAGTTAATTGGTATGTATGACAGTTATTAAAGCTACAATTAGTAGCTACAATTAGGAATTGAAATTAGAAATCCTAAATTGAAATTAGAAATCTTAAGTTGAAGAAGTTGAAGTCCAAGAGCTATTTCTTTTTAAAATCCTAAATTGAAAAGCAGAAACTACAGCAGATTATCCTCGATTGAAAATTAGAAACAAACAAAATATAGTGAAAATACAATAGCAGATGATCAAGCACTAGTCACTGTCTTCTTCAAACTCTTCCTCTTCTTCATCCTCATTCTCCTCAGTTTCCTCAGTTTCATACTCTTCTTCTGTGGATTCTATGTTGATTTCATGATTCTCTTGCAATAATCCATCATCAATGGGTTCATCCATTTCAATTACATCTCCATTTGGATCATTTAAGAGTATGTTTTCATCAATGGAAACAGTCATATCTATCTCGTGGACTTCAACTTCTTCAACTTGAAATGGAACATTTACTTCTGAAACTGTTGCCACTTCCTCATTAGGCAATTCAATAACATTTCGAGGTTTGACCTTCAGTACAGCTGCCCAATCATCCTTGTCCTTTTTCTTGCTAGGATAAGGTACATAACACACTTGTGTTGCTTGCATTGCAAGAATAAAAGGTTCATATTTTTTATATCGACGACGATGGTTAATATCAACCAATTTGTACTGATTGTGCCTTTTAACACCAACATCCATAGTTGGGTCAAACCATTCACATTTGAATAATACAATTTGCTTTAAAGGTGCTTCACGGTATTCCACTTGTATTATCTCTTTTATCCTTCCGTAATAATCACCAAAATTTGGATCCGAGATACAAACTCCACTATTCATTGTTGATCTTGTGCTACCATGACATTCTGTGTGAAATTTGTATCCATTAAC
>JAJOOH010072121.1:0-21506 GCA_029582605.1 Solanum gracilifrons
GCTCAAAACCCTATAAAGACCTAAACATATATGCTAAACCCTAAAAAACACAAAAAAAAAAAACCTAAGCCCTAAATCATAAACAATTCAAACGCTGAAAAACACTAAACCCTAAGCCTTAAGAATACCTAAATCCTATAAACACTAAAATAAACTTTAAAAACCATAAAAATTACCTACAAAACCATAAGAACTAAACCATAAATCCTAAAAATAAACCCAAAAAACCATTTAAAACTCATAAAATCCCTAACCTCTAAACCCTTAATTTTAAAGATTTGTAAACCCTAAACCAAAAACACAAACAAAAAAAATAGCAAAGCCCTAAACCCTAAAAACCCCTAAGAAACACTTAACCCTTAAAAAACCCAATAACCCCTAAATCTAAAAAAATTCTAAGGTCTAAACCCTAAAAAGCCCTAAATCGTACATACTAAACCCTAAAAAAGATAAAAACTACCCTAAACACTAAATCATAAACATTTCAAACCCTAATAAACCTAAAGCCCTAAACCCTAAAAACCCAAATAAAACCTTAATCTAAAACCCTAAACCTAAAAAAACTCTAAGCCATAAACCCTAACCTAAAATCCTACGAAACTCTAAACCTTAAAAAACCATAAATAATATAAATTCTCAAATAAACCCTAAAAACCATTCAAGGCCCCTACAAAACCCTAAGCTCTAAACCCTAAATCCTAAAAATCTGTAAACCCTAAACCTAAAAACACACAAAAAACCTTAAGCCCTAAAAGCCTAAGAAAAACTTAACCCTTAAAAACTCAAAATAATACAAAAACCCCTAAACCTAAAAAAACTCTAAGCTATATACCCTACAAACCCCTAAATCCTATATACTAAACCCTAAACAAACACAAAAAAACCCTAAGACTTAAACACTAAACCTATAAAATCCTAAAAATCCTTAACCCAAAAAAGCCAAACCCATGAACCATAAAACCCTAGATAAAACACCTAACCTAAAACCCGAAACCTAAAAACACTAAGACTTAAACCCTAAAGCCTAACGTAAAACACTAAATCCTAAACCTAAAACCCTAATAAACACTAAACCCTAATCCTTAAGAAAACCTAAATCCTATAAACACTAAAATAAATCCTAAACACCATATAAATTCCATACAAAACCCTAACCACTAAACCATAAATCCTAAAAATAAACCCTAAAAACCATTTAAAAGTCACACTATCACTAGGCTCTAACCCCTTAATCCTAAAAATTTGTAAACCCTAAACCGAAAAAAGAAACAAATAAAAACCCAAACCCCTAAACTCTAAAACCTATAAAACCCTAAGAAACACTTAACCCTTAAAAAACCCAATAACCCCTAAACCTAAAAAAACTCTAAGCTCAAAACCCTATAAAGACCTAAACATATATGCTAAACCCTTAAAAACACAAAAAAAAAAAAACCTAAGCCCTAAATCATAAACAATTCAAACGCTGAGAAACACTAAACCCTAAGCCTTAAGAAAACCTAAATCCTATAAACACTAAAATAAACATTAAGAACCATAAAAACTACCTACAAAACCGTAAGAACTAAACCATAAATCCTAAAAATAAACCCTAAAAACCATTTAAAACTCATAAAATCCCTAACCTCTAAACCTTTAATTTTAAAGATTTGTAAACCCTAAACCAAAAACACAAACAAAAAAAATCGCAAAGCCCTAAACCCTAAAAACCCCTAAGAAACACTTAACCCTTAAAAAAACCAATAACCCCTAAATCTAGAAAAACTCTAAGCTCTAAACCCTAAAAAGCCCTAAATCGTATATGCTAAACCCTAAAAAACATAAAAAACACCCTAAGCAATAAATCATAAACATTTCAAACCCTAATAAACCTAAAGCCCTAAACCCTAAAAACCCAAATAAAACCTTAATCTAAAACCATAAACCTAAAAAAACTCTAAGCCCTAAACCCTAACCTAAAATCCTACGAAACTCTAAACCTTAAAAAACCATAAATAATATAAATTGTCAAATAAACCCTAAAAACTATTTAAGACCCCTACAAAACCCTAAGCTCTAAACCCTAAATCCTAAAAATCTGTAAACCCTAAACCTAAAAATACACAAAAAACCTTAAGCCCTAAAAGCCAAAGAAACACTTAACCCTTAAAAACTAAAAATAATACAAAAACCCCTAAACCTAAAAAAACTCTAAGCTATATACACTATAAACCCCTAAATCCTATATACTAAACCCTAAAGAAACACAAAAAAAAACCCTAAGACTTAAACACTAAACCTATAAAATCCTAAAAATCCTTAACCCAAAAAACCCAAACCCCTGAAACATAAAACCCTAGATAAAACACTTAAGGTAAAACCCGAAACCTAAAAACACTAAGACCTAAACGCTAAAGACTAACGTAAAACCCTAAATCCTAAACCTAAAACCCTAAGAAACACTAAACCCTAATCCTTAAGAAAACCTAAATTCTATAAACACTAAAATAAACCCTATACACCATATAAATTCCCTACAAAACCCTAACCACTAAACCATAAATCCTAAAAATAAACCCTAAAAAATATTTAAAACTCACAAAATCACTAAGCCCTAAACCCTTAATCCTAAAATTTTGTAAACCCTAAACCGAAAAAAGAAACAACTAAAAACCCAAACCCCTAAACTCTAAAACCTAAAAAACCCTAAGAAACACTTAACCCTTAAAAAACCCAATAACCCCTAAACCTAAAAAAAACTCTAAGCTCAAAATCCTATAAAGACCTAAACCGTATATGCTAAACCCTAAAAAACACAAAAAAAAAACCTAAGCCCTAAATCATAAACAATTCAAACCTTGAGAAACACTAAACCCTAAGCCTTAAGGAAAGCTAAATCCCATAAACACTAAAATAATCCCTAAAAAATAAAAAAAATAACGTACAAAACTCTACGCACTAAACCATAAATCCTAAATAAACCCTAAAAACCATTTAAAACCCATAAAATCCCTAAGCTCTAAACCCTTAATCCTAAAAATTTGTAAACCCTAAACCGAAAAAACAAAAAAAATAAATCCCAGAGCCCTAAACCCTAAAAATCCCTAAGAAACACTTAACCCTTAAAAAACCCAATAACCCCTAAATCTAAAAAATCTCTAAGCTCTAAACCTTAAAAAGCCCTAAATTGTATAAGCTAAACCCTAAAAAACACAAAAAACACCCTAAGCACTAAATCATAAACATTTCAAACCCAAATAAACCTAAAGCCCTAAACCCTAAAAACCCAAATAAAACCTTAATCTAAAACCCTAAACCTAAAAAAACTCTAAGCCCTAAACCCTAACCTATAATCCTACGAAACGCTAAACCTTAAAAATCCATAAATCCTATAAATTCTAATATAAACCCTAGAAACCATTTAAGATCCCTACAAAACCCTAAGCTCTAAACACTAAATCCTAATAATCTGTAAACGCTAAACCTAAAAACACAATAAAAACCTTATGCCCTAAAATCTTAAGAAACACTTAACCGTAATCCTTAAGAAAACCCTAAACACCATATAAATTCCCTATAAAACCCTAACCACTAAACCATAAATTCTAAAAATAAAACCTAAAAATCATTTAAAACCCAAAAAATCCCAAAGCCCTAAATCCTTAATCCTAAAAATTTGTAAACCCTAAACCCAAAAAAAAACAAATAAAATCCCAAACCCCTAAACTCTAAACCCTAAAAACCCCTAAGAAACACTTAACCCTTAAAAAACCCAAAAACCCCTAAACCTATTGAAAATTCTAAGCTCAAAACACTATAAAGACCTAAACCGTATATGCTAAACCCTAAAAAAACACAAAAAAAAACCTAAGCCCTAAATCATAAACAATTCAAACCCTTAGAAAAACTAAACCCTAAGCCTTAAGAAAACCTAAATCCAATAAACACTAAAGTAAACCCTAAAAACCATAACAATTCCCTACAAAACCCTAAGCACTAAACCATATATCCTAAAAATAAACCCTAAAAACCATTTAAAACCCATAAAATCCCTAAGCTCTAAACCCTTAATCCTAAAATTTTGTGAACCCTAAACCGAAAAAACAAACAAAAAAAATCCCAAAGCCCTAAACCCTAAACCCTAAAAACCTCTAAGAAACACTTAACCCTTAAAAAACCCAATAACTCCTAAATTTAAAAAAACTCTAAGCTCTAAATCCTAAAAAGCCCTAAATCGTATATGCTAAACCCTAAAAAAATAAAAAAACACCCTAAGCACTAAATCATAATCAATTCAAACCATGAGAAACACTAAACCCAAAGCCTTAAGAAAACCTAAATCCTATAAACACTAAAATAAACCCTAAAAACCATAAAAATTCCCTACAAAACCCTAACCACTAAACCATAAATACTAAAAATAAACCCTAAAGCCTAACGTAAAACCCTAAATCCTAAACCTAAACCCCTAAGAAACACTTAACCCTTCAAAAACCCAATAACCCCTAAACCTACAAAAACTCAAAGCTCAAAACCCTATAAAGCCCTAAACCGTATATGCTAAACCCTAAAAAACACAAAAAAAACCTAAGCCCTAATTCATTAACAATTCAAACCCTGAGAAACACTAAACCCTAAGCCTTAAGAAAACCGAAATCCTATAAACACTAAAGTAAACTCTATAAACTATAAAAATTCCCAACAAAACCCTTAGCACTAAACTATAAATCCTAAAAATAAACCGTAAAAACCATTTAAAACCCATAAAATCCCTAAGCTCTAAACCCTTAATCCTAAAAATTTGTAAACCCTAAACCGAAAAAACAAACAAAAAAAATCCCAAACCCCTGAACCATAAAACCCTAGATAAAACACTTAACCTAAAACCCGAAACCTAAAAACACTAAGACCTAAACCTTAAAGCCTATCGTAAAACCCTAAGAAACACTTAAACCCTAAAAACCCCAAAGAAACACTTAACCCTTAAAAAACCCAATAACCCCTAAATCTAAAAAAACTCTAAGCTCTAAACCCTAAAAAGACCTAAATCGTATAAGCTAAACCCTAAAAAACACAAAAAACACCCTAATCACTAAATCATAAACATTTCAAACCCTAATAAAACTAAAGCCCTATACCCTATAAACCCCTGAACCATAAAACTCTAGATGAAACACTTAACCTAAAACCCGAAAACTAAAAACACTAAGACCTAAACCCTAAAGCCTAACGTAAAACCCTAAATCCTAAACCTAAAACCCGAAGAAACACTAAACCCTAATCCTTAAGAAAACCTAAATCCTATAAACACTAAAATAAACCCTAAACACCATATAAATTCCCTCCAAAACCCTAACCAATAAACCATAAATCCTAAAAATAAACCCTAAAAACCATTTAAAACTCACAAAATCACTAAGCCCTAAACCCTTAATCCTAAAAATTTGTAAACCCTAAACCGTAAAAAGAAATAAATAAAAACCCAAACCCCTAAACTCTAAAACCTAAAAAACCTTAAGAAACACTTAACCCTTAAAAAACCCAATAACCCCTAAACCTAAAAAAAACTCTAAGCTCAAAACCCTATAAAGACCTAAACATATATGCTAAACCCTAAAAAACACAAAAAAAAAAAAACCTAAGTACTAAATCATAAACAATTCAAACGCTGAGAAACACTAAACCCTAAGCCTTAAGAAAATCTGAATCCTATAAACACTAAAATAAACTTTAAAAACCATAAAAATTACCTACAAAACCGTAAGAACTAAACCATAAATACTAAAAATAAACCCTAAAAACCATATAAAACTCATAAAATCCCTAACCTCTAAACCCTTAATTTTAAAGATTTGTAAACCCTAAACCAAAAACACAAACAAAAAAAATCGCAAAGCCCTAAACCCTATAAACCCCTAAGAAACACTTAACCCTTAAAAAACCCAATAACCCCTAAATCTAGAAAAACTCTAAGCTCTAAACCCTAAAAAGCCCTAAATCGTATATGCTAAACCCTAAAAAACATAAAAAACACCCTAAGCAATAAATCATAAACATTTCAAACCCTAAAAAACATAAAGCCCTAAACCCTAAAAACCCAAATAAAACCTTAATCTAAAACCCTAAACCTAAAAAAACTCTAAGCCCTAATCCCTAACCTAAAATCCTACGAAACTCTAAACATTAAAAAACCATAAATAATATAAATTCTCAAATAAACCCTAAAAACCATTTAAGACCCCTACAAAACCCTAAGCTCTAAACCCTAAATCCTAAAAATATGTAAACCCTAAACCTAAAAACACACAAAAAACCTTAAGCCCTAAAAGCCTAAGAAACACTTAACCCTTAAAAACTCAAAATAATACAAAAACCCCTAAACCTAAAAAAACTCTAAGCTACATACCCTATAAACCCCTAAATCCAATATACTAAACCCTAAAGAAACACAAAAAAACCCTAAGACTTAAACACTAAACCTATAAAATCCTAAAAATCCTTAACCCAAAAAACCTAAACCCCTGAACCATAAAACCCTAGATAAAACACTTAACCCAAAACCCGAAACCTAAAAACACTAAGACTTAAACCCTAAAGACTAACGTAAAGCACTAAATCCTAAACCTAAAACCCTAAGAAACACTAAACCCTAATCCTTAAGAAAACCTAAATCCTATAAACACTAAAATAAACCCTAAACACCATATAAATTCCATACAAATCCCTAACCACTAAACCATAAATCCAAAAAATAAACCCTAAAAACAATTTTAAAACTCACAAAATCAGTAAGCCCTAAACCCTTAATCCTAAAAATTTGTAAACCCTAAACCGAAAAATGAAACAAATAAAAACCAAAACCCCTAAACTCTAAAACCTAAAAAACCCTAAGAAACACTTAACCCTTAAAAAACCCAATAACCCCTAAACCTAAAAAAAACTCTTAGCTCAAAACCCTATAAAGACCTAAACCGTATATGCTAAACCCTAAAAAACACAACAACAAAAAAAACCTAAGCCCTAAATCATAAACAATTCAAACCCTGAGAAACACTAAACCCTAAGCCTTAAAAAAACCTAAATCCTATAAACACTAAAATAAATCCTTGAAACAATAAAAATTCCCTACAAAACCCTAAGAACTAAACCATAAATCCTTAAAATAAACCCTAAAAACCATTTAAAACTCATAAAATCCCTAACCTCTAAACCCTTAATTTTAAAGATTTGTAAACCCTAAACCAAAAACACAAACAAAAAAAATCACAAATCCCTAAACCCTAAAAACCCCTAAGAAACACTTAACCCTTAAAAAAACCAATAACCCCTAAATCTAGAAAAACTCTAAGCTCTAAACCCTAAAAAGCCCTAAATCGTATATGCTAAACCCTAAAAAACATAAAAAACACCCTAAGCAATAAATCATAAACATTTCAAACCCTAATAAACCTAAAGCCCTAAACCCTAAAAGCCCAAATAAAACCTTAATCTAAAACCCTAAACCTAAAAAAACTCTAAGCCCTAAACCCTAACCTAAAATCCTACTAAACTCTGAACCTTAAAAAACCATAAATTATATAAATTCTCAAATAAACCCTAAAGCCAAACGTAAAACCCTAAATCCTAAACCTAAAATCCTAAGAAACACTAAACCCTAATACTTAAGAAAACCTAAATCCTATAAACACTAAAATAAACCCTAAACACCATATAAATTTCCTACAAAACCCTAACCACTAAACCATAAATCCTAAAAATAAACCCTAAAAGCCATTGAAAACCCACAAAATCCCTAAGCGCTAAATCCTTAATCCTAAAACTTTGTAAACCCTAAACCGAAAAAAGAAACAAATAAAAACCCAAACCTCTAAACTCTAAAACCTAAAAAACCCTAAGAAACACTTAACCCTTAAAAAACCCAATAACCCCTCAACCTAAAAAAAACTCTAAGCTCAAAACCCTATAAAGACCTAAACCGTAT
Source organism: Solanum gracilifrons (assembly GCA_029582605.1). Lineage (NCBI taxonomy): Eukaryota > Viridiplantae > Streptophyta > Magnoliopsida > Solanales > Solanaceae > Solanum > Solanum gracilifrons. The sequence continues at coordinate 7,961 of JAJOOH010072121.1, forward strand.
ATGCTAAACCCTAAAAAACACAAAAAAAAAACCTAAGCCCTAAATCATAAACAATTCAAACCCTGAGAAACACTAAACCCTAAACCTAAAGAAAACCTAAATACTACAAACACTAAAATAAACCCTAAAAACCATAAAAATTCCGTACAAAACCCTAAGCACTATACCATAAATCCTAAAAATAAACCCTAAAAACCATTTAAGACCAATAAAATCCCTAAGATGTAAACCCTTAATTCTAAAAATTTGTAAACACTAGACTGAAAAAAAAACAAAAAAAATCCCAAAGCCCTAAACCCTAAAACCCCCTAAGAAACACTTAACCCTTAAAAAACCCAATAACCCCTAAATCTAAAAAAACTCTAATCTCTAAACCCTAAAAATCCCTAAATCGCATATGCTAAACCCTAACAAACACAAAAAACACCCCAAGCACGAAATCATAAACATTTCAAACCCTAATAAACCTAAAGCCCTAAACCCTAAAAACCCAAATAAAACCTTAATGGAAAACCCTAAACCTAAAAAAACTCTAAGCCCTAAACCCTAACCTAAAATCCTACGAAACTCTAAACCTTAAAAAACCATAAATAATATAAATTCTCAAATAAACCCTAAAAACCATTTAAGACCCCTACAAAACCCTAAGCTCTAAACCCTAAATCCTAAAAATCTGTAAACTCTAAACCTAAAAACACACAAAAAACCTTAAGCCCTAAAAGCCTAAGAAACACTTAACCCTTAAAAACTCTAAATAATACAAAAACCCCTAAACCTAAAAAAACTCTGAGCTATATACCCTATAAACCCCTAAATCTTATATACTAAACCCTAAAGAAACACAAAAAAACCCTAAGACTTAAACACTAAACCTAAAAAATCCTAAAAATCCTTAACCCAAAAAACCCAAACCCCTGAACCGTAAAACCCTAGATAAAACCCTTATCCTTAAACCCGAAACCTAAAAACACTAAGACCTAAACCCTAAAGCATAACGTAAAACCCTGAATCCTAAACCTAAAACCCTAAGAAACACTAAACTCTAATCCTTAAGAAAACCTAAACCTAAACTAAACCCTAACCACCACATAAATTCCCTACAATATCCTAACCACTAAACCATAAATCCTAAAAATAAACCGTAAAAACCATTTAAAACCCACAAAATCCCTAAGCCCTAAACTCTTAATCCTAAAAATTTGTAAACCCTGAACCGAAAAAAGAAACAAATAAAAACCAAAAACCCTAAACTCTAAACCCTAAAAACCCCTAAGAAACACTTAACCCCTAAAGAACCCAATAACCCCTAAACCTAAAAAGACTTTAAGCTCAAAACCTTATAAAGCCCTAAACCGTTTATGCTAAACCCTAAAAAACACAAAAAAAAAACCTAAGATCTAAATCATAAACAATTCAAACCCTGAGAAACAGTAAACCCTAAGCCTTAAGAAAAGCTAAATCATGTAAACACTAAAATAAACCCTAAACACCATATAAATTCCCTACAAAACCCTAACCACTAAACCATAAATCTTAAAAATAAACCCTAAAAACCATTTAAAACCCACAAAATCCCTAAGCCCTAAACCCTTAATCCTAAAAATTTGTAAACCCTAAACCGAAAAAAGAAACAAATAAAAACCCAAACCCCTAGACACTAAACCCTAAAAACCCCTAAGAAACACTTAACCCTTAAAAAACACAATAACCCCTAAACCTAAAAAAACTCTACGCTTAAAACCCTATAAAGTCTTAAACCGTATATGCTAAACTTTCAAAAAACACAAAAAAAAACCTAAGCCCCAAATCATAAACAATTCAAACCCTGGGAAACAGTAAACCCTAAGCCTTAAGAAAACCTAAATCCTATAAACAATAAAGTAAACCCTAAAAACGATAAAAATTCCTTACAAAACCCTAAGCACTAAATCATAAACATTTCAAATTCTAATAAACCTAAAGCGCTAAACCTTAAAAACCCAATTAAAACCTTAATCTAAAATCCTAAACCTAAAAAAACTCTAATCCCTAAACCCTAACCTAAAATTCTACGAAACTCTAAACCTTAAAAAACCATAAATCCTATAAATTCTAAAATAAACCCTAAAAACCATTTAAGACCACTACAAAACCCTAAGCTCTAAACCCTAAATCCTAAAATTCTGTAAACCCTAAACCTAAAAACACACAAAAAACAGTAAGCCCTAAAACCCTAAGACACACTTAACCCTTAAAAAGTCTAAATAATACAAAAAACCCTAAACCTAGAAAAACTCTAAGCTATAAACCCTATAAACCCCTAAATCCTATATACTAAACCCTAAAGAAACATAAAAACACCCTAAGACTTAAACACTAAACCTATAAAATCCTAAAAATCCTTAACCCAAAAAACCCAAACCCCTGAACCATAAAACCCTAGATAAAACACTAAACCTAAAACCCGAAACCTAAAAACACTAAGACCTAAACCCTAAAGCCTAATGTAAAACCCTAAATCCTAAGCCTAAAACCCTAAGAAACACTAAACCCTAATCCTTAAGAATACCTAAATCCTATAAACACAAAAATAAACCCTAAATACCATATAAATTCCCTACAAAACCCTAACCACTAAACCATAAATCCTAAAAATAAACCCTAAAAATTATTTATAACCCACAAAATCCCTAAGCCCTAAACCCTTAATCTTAAAAATTTGTAAACCCTAAACCGAAAAAAGAAACAAATAAAAAGCCAAACCCCTAAACTCTAAACCCTAAAAACCCCTAAGAAACACTTAACCCTTAAAAAACCCAACAACCCATAAACCTTAAAAAACTCTAAGCTCAAAACCCTATAAATTCCTATACCGTAGATGCTAAACCCTAAAAAACACTAAAAAAAAAAAAACATAAGCCTTAAATCATAAACAATTCAAACCCTGAGAAACCCTAAACCCGAAGCCTTAAGATAACCTAAATCCTAAAATCACTAAAGTAAACCCTAAAAACAAAAAATTCCCTACAAAACCCTAAGCACTAAACCATAAATCCTAAAAATAAACCCTAAACACCATTTAAAACCCATAAATTCCCTAAGCTCTAAACCTTTAATCCCAAAAATTTGTAAACCATTAACCGAAAAAACAAACAAAAAAATCCCAAATCCCTAAACCCTAAACCCTAAAAACCATAAGAAACACTTAACCCTTAAAAAATCCAATAACCACTAAAACTAAAAACTCTAAACTTTAAACCCTAAAAATCCCTAAATCGTATATGCTAAACCATTAAAAACACCCTAAGCACTAAATCATAAACATTTCAAACCCTAATAAACCTAAAGCCCTAAATCCTAAAAACCCAAATAAAACCTTAATGGAAAATCCTAAACCTAAAAAAACTCTAAGCCCTAAAACCTAACCTAAAATCCTACGAAACTCTAAACCTTAAAAAACCATAAATCCTATAAATTCTAATATAAACCCTAAAAACCATTTAAGACCCCTACAAAACCCTAAACCTAAAAACACACAAAAAACCTTAAGCCCTAAAACTCTAAGAAACACTTAACCCTTAAAAATCAAAATAATACAAAAACCCCTAAACCTAAAAAAACTCTAAGCTATATACCCTATAAACCCCTAAATCCTATATACTAAACCCTAAATAAACACAAAAAAACCCTAAGACTTAAACACTAAACCTATAAAACACTAAAAATCCTTAACCAAAAAAACCCAAACCCCTGAACCATAAAACCCTAGATAAAACACTTAACCTAAAACCTGAAATCTAAAAACACTAAGACCTAAACCCCAAAGACTAACGTAAAACCCTAAATCCTAAACCAGAAACCCTAATAAACACTAAACCCTAATCCTTAAGAAAACCTAAATCTTATAAACACTAAAATAAACCATAAAAACCATAAAAATTCCCTACAAAACCCAAAGCACTAAACCCTTAATCCTAAAAATAAACCCTAAAAACCATTTAAAACCCATAATATCCCTAAGCTCTAAACCCTTAATCCTAAAAATTTGTAAACCCTAAACCGAAAAAACAAACAAAAAAAATCCCAAAGCCCTAAACCTAAACCCTAAAAACCCCTAAGAAACACTTAACCCTTAAAAAACCCAATAACCCCTAAATATAAAATAACTCTAAGCTCTAAACCCTAAAATGCCCAAAAAAACACAAAAAACACCGTAAGCACTAAATCATAAACAATTCAAACCCTAATAAACCTAAAGCCTAAAAACCCAAAGAAAACCTTAATCTAAAACCGTAAACCTAAAAAAACTCTAAGCCCTAAAACCTAACATAAAATCCTACGAAACTCTAAATTTTAAAAAACCATAAATTCTATAAATTCTAATATAAACCCTAAAAACCATTTAAGCCCCTACAAAACCCAAAGCTCTAAACCCTAAATCCTAAAAATCTGTAAACCCTAAACCTAAAAACACACAAAAAACCTTAAGCCCTAAAACCCTAAGAAACACTTAACCCTTAAAAACTCTAAATAATACAAAAACCCCTAAACCTAAAAAAACTCTAAGCTATAAACCTTATAAACCCCTAAATCCTATATACTAAACCCTAAAGAAACACAAAAAAACCCTAAGACTTAAACACTAAACCTATAAAATCATTAAAATCATTAACCCAAAAAAGCCAAGCCCCTGAACCATAAAACCCTAGATAAAACACTTAATCTAAAACCCGAAACCTAAAAACACTAAGACCTAAACCCTAATCCTAACGTAAAACCCTAAATCCGAAACCTAAAACTCTAAGAAACACTAAACCCTAATCCTTAAGAAGACATAAATTCTATAAACACTAAACTAAACCCTAAACACCACATAAATTCCCCACAAAACCCTAACCACTAAGCCATAAATCCTAAAAATAAACCCTAAAAACCATTTAAAACCCACAAAATCCCTAAACCCTAAATCCTTAATCCTAAAAATTTGTAAACCCAAAACCGAACAAAGAAACAAATAAAAACCTAAATCCTATAAACACTAAACTAAACCCTAAACACCACATAAATTTCTTACAAAACCCAAACCACTAAGCCATAAATCCTGAAAATAAACCCTAAAAACCATTTAAAACCCACAAAATCCCTAAGCCCTAAACCCTTAATCCTAAAAATTTGTAAACCCTAGATCGATAAAACATGCAAAAAAAATCACAAAACCCTAAACCCTAAACCCTAAAACCCCCTAAGAAATACTTAACCGTTAAAAAACCCAATAACCCTTAAATCTACAAAAATCAAAGCTCTAAACCCTAAAAAGCCCTAAATCGTATATGCTAAACCCAAAAAAACACAAAAAACACCCTAAGTACTAAATCATAAACATTTCAAACACTAATAAACCTAAATCCCTAAACCCTAAAACCCCAAATAAAACCTTAATCTAAAACCCTAAACCTAAAAAAACTCTAAGCCCTAAACCCTAACCTAAAATCCTACCAAACTCTAAACCTTAAAAAAATATAAATCCTATAAATTCTAAATTAAACCCTAAAAACCATTTAAGACCCCTACAAAACCCTAAGCTCTAAACCCTAAATCCTGAAAATCTGTAAACCCAAAACCTAAAACCACACAAAAAAACTTAAGCCATAAAACCCTAAGAAACACTTAGCCCTTAAAAACTCTAAATAATACAAACACCCATAAACCTAGAAAAACTCTAAGCTATAAACCCTATAAACCCCTAAATCCTATTTACTAAACCCGAAAGAAACACAAAATAACCCTAAGACTTAAACACTAAACCTATTAAATCCTAAAAATCCTTAACCCAAACCCCTGAACAATAAAACCCTAGATAAAACACTTAACCTAAAATCCGAAACCGAAAACACTAAGACCTAAACCCTAAAGCCTAACGTAAAACCCTAAATCCTAAACCTAAAACCCTAAGAAACACTAAACCATAATCCTTAAGAAAACCTAAATCCTATAAATACTAAAATAAACCCTAAACACCATAAAAAATACCTACAAAACCCTATCAACTAAACCATAAATCCTAAAAATAAACCCTAAAAACCATTTAAAACCCACAAAATCCCTAAGCCCTAAACCCTTAATCCTAAAAATTTGTAAACCCTAAACCGAAAAAAAACCAAATAAAAACCCAAACCCCTAAACTCTAAACCCTAAAAACTCCTGAGAAACACTTAACCCTTAAAGAACCCAATAACCCCTAAACCTAAAAGAACTCTACGCTCAAAACCCTATAAAGCCCTAAACCGTATATGCTAAACCCTAAAAAACACAAAAAAAAAACCTAAGCCCTAAATCATAAACAATTCAAACCCTGAGAAATACTAAACCCTAAGCCTTAAGAAAACCAAAATTCTTTAAACACTAAAATAAACCCTAAAAACCATAAAAATTCCCTACAAAACCCTAAGCACGAAACCATAAATCCTAAAAACAAATCCTGAAAACCATTTAAAATTCATAAAACCCCTAATCTTTAAACCCTTAATCCTAAAAATTTGTAAACCCTAAACCAAAAAAACAAACAAAAAAAAATCCCAAAACCCAAAACCCTAAATCATAAACTCCCCTAAGAAACACTTAATCCTTAAAAAACCCAATAACTTCTAAATCTAAATAAATTCTAAGCTCTAAACCTTAAAAAGCCTTAAAATCGTATATGTTAAACCCTAAAAAACACTAAAAACACCCTAAGCACTAAATCATAAACATTTCAAACCCTAATAAACCTAAAGCCCTAAGCCCTAAAAACCCAAATAAAACCATAATCTAAAACCCTAAACCTAAAAAAATTCTAAGCCCTAAACCCTAACCTAAAATCCTACGAAACTCTAAATCGTAAAAAACCATAAATCCTATAAATTCTAAAATAAACCGTAAAAACCATTTAAGACCCCTACAAATCCCTAAGCTCTAAACCCTAAATCCTAAAAATCTGTAAACCCTAAATCTAAAAACACACAAAAAACCTTAAGCCCTAAAACCCTAAGAAACATTTAACCCTTAAAATCTCTAAATAATATAAAAACCCCTAAACCTAAAAAAACTCTAAGCTATAAACCCTATAAACCCCTAAATCCTATATACTAAACCCTAAAGAAATACAAAAAAACCCTAAGATTTAAACACTAAACCTATAAAATCCTAAAAATCCTTAACCCAAAAAACCCAAACCCCTGAACCAAAAAACCCCAGATAAAATACTTAACCTAAAACCTAAACCTAAAAACACTGAGACATAAACCCTAAAACCTAACGTAAAACCCTAAATCCTAAACCTAAAACTCTAAAAAACACTAAACCCTAATCCTTAAGAAAACCTAAATCCTATAAACAGTAAAATAAACGCTAAACACCATAAAAATTCCCTACAAAACCCTAACCACTAAGCCATAAATCCTAAAAATAAACCCTAAAAACCATTTAAAACCTAGAAAATCCCTAAGCCCTAAACCCTTAATCCTAAAAATTTGTAAACCCTAAATCGAAAAATGAAACAAATAAAAACCCAAACCCCTAAACTCTAAACCCTAAAAACCCCTAAGAAACACTTAACCCTTAAAAAACCAAATAACTCCTAAACCTAAAAAAACTCTAAGCTCAAAACCCTATAAAGCCCTAAACCGTATGTGCTAAACCCTAAAAAACACAAAAAAAAAGCTAAGACCTAAATCATAAACAATTCCAACCCTGAGAAACACTAGACCCTAAGCCTTAAGAAAACCTAAATACTAAAAACACTAAAATAAACCCTAAAAACCATAAAAATTCCCTACAAATCCCTAAGCACTAAACCATAAATCCTAAAAATAAACCCTAAAAACCATTTAAAACCCATAAAATCCCTATGCTCTAAACCCTTAATCCTAAAAATTAGTAAACCCTAAAGCGAAAAAACAAACAAAAAAAATCCCAAAGGCCTAAACCCTAAACCCTAAAAACCCCTAAGAAACACTTAACCCTTAAAAAACCCAATAACCCCTAAATCTAAAAAAACTCTAAGCTCTAGACCCTAAAATGCCTTAAATCGTATATGCTAACCCCTAAAAAACACAAAAAACACCCTAAGCACTAAATCATAAACATTTCAAACCCTAATAAACCTAAAGCCCTAAACCCTAAAAACCCAAATAAAATGTTAATCTAAAACTCTAAACCTTAAAAAACCATAAATCCTATAAATTCTATTATAAACCCTAAAAACCATTTAAGACCCCTACAAAACCCTAAGCTCTAATCCTTAAATCCTAAAAATCTGTAAACCCTAAACCTAAAAACACACAAAAAACCTTAAGCCCTAAAACCATAAGAAATACTTAACCCTTAATAACTTTAAATAATACAAAAATCCCTAAACCTAAAAAAACTCTAAGCTATAAACCCGTAAATCCTATATACTAAACCCTAAAGAAACACAAGAAAACCCTAAGACTTAAACACTAAACCTATAAAATCCTAAAAATCCTTAACCGAAAAAACCCAAACACCTAAACCATAAAACCCTACATAAAACACTTAACCTAAAACCCGAAACCTAAAAACACTAAGACCTAAACCCTAAAGCCTAACGTTAAACCCAAAATCCTAAACCTAAAACCCTAAGAAACACTAAACCCTAATGCTTAAGAAAACCTAAATCCTATAAACACTAAAATAAACCTTAAACACCATATAAATTCCCTACAAAACCCTAACCACTAAACCATAAATCCTAAAAATAAACCCTAACAACTATTTAAAACCCACAAAATCCCTAAGCCCTAAGCCCTTAATCCTAAAAATTTGTAAACCCTAAACCGAAAAAAGAAACAAATAAAAACCCAAACCCCTAAACTCTAAACCCTAAAAACCACTAAGAAACAATTAACCCTTAAAAAACCAAATAACCCCTAAACCTAAAAAATACTCTAAGCTCAAAACCCTATATAGCCCTAAACCGTTTATGCTAAACCCTAAAAAACACAAAACAAAACTTAAGCCCTAAATCATAAACAATTCAAACCCTGAGAAACACTAAACCCTAAGCCTTAAGAAAATCTAAATCCTATAAATACTAAAATAAATCCTAAAAACCATAAAAAATCCCTACAAAACCCTAAGCACTAAATCATAAATCCTAAAAATAAACCCTAAAAACCATTTAAAACCCATAAAATCCCTAAGCTCTAAACCCTTAATCCTAAAAATTTGTAAGCCCTAAACCGAAAAAACAAACAAAAAAAATCCCAAAGCCCTAAACCCTAAACCCTAAAATACTGCCAAAGGGCTCACCCTGTGGCCAAAAAGCTTGATACAGGACAATCCCTGATCTGGAACTTTATGATGAAAAACAAAGGTATTGCCGAGGCTCAAATTTATTGGAAGATCAATTCGGGTAATAGCTCCTTTTGGTGGGTTGATTGGTTGGGAGAAGGTCCTCTAGCATCATATTGTACTCATATCACTAGTCTTAACACCACCACAATCTCTCAATTTCTGGTAGGTGGGAAATGGAATGAGACTATGGTGAGGCAATGGGTACCCCCTCTTTTGACTCCAAAAATCTTGAGTTTCCCTATTCATTATCAAGAACAAATCCCAGATGAGGCAATCTGGAAACTCACGGTTGATGGCATGTTCTCTTGCTCATCAGCTTGGGAACTCATTAGACATAAAGGCACCAGGAGCATCATCAATAAAGGCATCTGGAATAGACACCTCCCTTTCAAGATTTCATTCCTAGTTTGGAGGGCCTTGAGGACCAAACTTCCTACTAATGAGAAACTTACCAGCTTTGGAAAAGAACTTGCTCACTACTTCTGCTGCTACAGAACTGGAGAAGACAATATAGATCACATTTTTATATCTAGCCACTTTGCCAACAACATATGGAATTTTTTTCTCTGCATTTGCAGGTATACAGCATGATCACATCCTTATTAACATGCTGCTGCTGCGATGGTGGAGACAGGAACACAAAAGTGAAGTACAGAGCTTGCTGAATCAGTTACTTCCTTTGATCATTATGTGGAACTTATGGAAAAATAGGTGTGCTGCAAAATATGGTGCAAAACAGTCCAATACAGCTTGAGTTAAATTTTTAATTCTTAAAGACACTACTCATCTTCTCAACACAGCATTTCCTTACATCCAATGGGCCAATGAGTGGACAGAATTATTCAGAATGGTGGAGACGTGCAGGCAAGAGACTATGGTTCGAATTGTGAAGTGGGATAAACCTAGCCAACCTTTGCTTAAACTTAATACGGATAGTAGTGCACTCAGTAATCCTGGAAATATAGGTGGAGGGGGAATCTTGAGAGACCATTAGGGGAGGATGATTTATGCATTTGCTATACCTCTAGGATCTGGTACCAACAATCAAGCTGAGCTCCAAGCTGAGCTCCAAGCTGCTAGCCATGGTATCTTCTGGTCCATCCAACATGGCTATAAGAAAATACTCCTAGAAGTTGACTCTGAACTGGTCATTAAATGGCTTTCAAAACAGTTCAGTCTCCCCTGGAATCTACAGCAATACATCACAGAACTACAACTCCTAGTCCAACAATTGGAGCAGTTCAAATGCACACACACCTACAGAGAGGCAAACAACACGGCTGATCATCTATCCAAATTTAACCATACTTCAGATATCATCCAACAGTTCTACATCAAAGAACAACTTCCTACTTTAGCAAAAGGAAGTTTCATTCTGGAACAACTTGACATGCCAACCTTCAGAAGAAAGAGACTGAAACGAATCAAGAGACCTCCCTGATTTTGCTTCTGCTCATTTGAATTTCATGTTTAGATTTTAATTTTCTAGGATTGTATTCTTGTCTTACTTTTGTAAGAGGAGAGTCTCCCTTGTTTTATTCTTGTCTAACTTATGTAAGGGGAGAGTATCCCTTATTTATGTTTCTTAGTTTATTTGTATCAAGAGGAGTCCTCACTTTTAGGTGCGTAGATACTAGGTTTCATCTTTCTACTATTGGGAAGAGTGGACCTTCCTTAGTAGGAAGCACTACTATGAACCAACATAAGACCGGAGGTAAGGTTTATGTGCCCCTCCTTGTACTTTGTTTATTTTATTTATGCTAAGGCCTAGGGGTGTTGCTAAGCCCCTGATCCCCCCAAGGGTCGTTATTTTTTTAAAAAAAAAAAAAATCCCTAAGAAACACTTAACCCTTAAAAAACCCAATAACTCCTAAATCTAAAAAAACTCTAAGCTCTAAACCCTAAAAAGCCCTAAATCGTATATGCTCAACACTAAAAAACACAAAAACACCCTAAGCACTAAATCATAAACATTTCAAACCCTAATAAACCTAAAGCCCTAAACCCTAAAACCCCAAATAAAACCTTAATCTAAAACCCTAAACCTAAAAAAACTCTAAGCCCTAAACCCTAACCTAAAATCCTACGAAACTCTAAACCTTATAAAACCATAAATCCTATAAATTCTAATATAAACCCTAAAAACCATTTAAGACCCCTACAAAACACTAAGATCTAGACCCTAAATCCTAAAAATATGTAAACCCTAAACCTAAAAACACACATAAAACCATAAGCCCTAAAACCCTAAGAAACACTTAACCCTTAAAAACTCTAAATAATACAACAACCCCTAAACCTAAAAAAACTCCAAGATATAAACCCTATAAACCCCTAAATCCTATATACTAAACCCTAAAGAAACACAAAAAACCCTCAGACTTAAACACTAAACCTATAAAATCCTAAAAATCCTTAACCCAAAAAACCCAAACCCCTGAACCATAAAACCCTAGATAAAACACTTAACCTAAAACCCCAAACCTAAAAACACTAAGACCTAAACCCTAAAGCCTAACGTAAAACCCTAAATCCTAAACCTAAAACACTAAGAAACACTAAACCCTAATCCTTAAGAAAACCTAAATCCTATAAACACTAAAATAAACTCTAAACACCATATAAATTTCCTACAAAACCCTAACCACTAAACCATAAATCCTAAAAATAAACCCTAAAAACCATTTAAAACCCAATAAATCACTAAGCCCTAAACCGTTAATCCTAAAAATTTGTAAACCCTAAACTGAAAAAAGAAACAAATAAAAACCCAAACCCCTAAACTCTAAACCCTAAAAACCCCTAAGAAACACTTAACCCTTAAAAAACCCAATAACCCCTAAACCTAAAAAAAACTCTAAGCTCAAAACCTTATAGAGCCCTCATCCGTATACGCTAAACCCTAAAAAACACAAAAAAAAACCTAAGCCCTAAATCATAAACAATTCAAACCCTAAGAAACACTAAACACTATTCCTTAAGAAAACCTAAACCCTATAAACACTAAAATAAAGCTTAAACACCATATAAATTTCCTACAAAACCCTAACCACTAAACCATAAATCCTAAAAATAAACCTTAAAAACCATTTAAAACCCACAAAATCCCTAAGCCCTAAACCCTTAATCCTAAAAATTTGTAAACCCCAAATCGAGAAAAGAAACAAATAAAAACCCAAACCCCTAAACTCTACACCGTAAAAATCCCTAAGAAACATTTAACCCAGAAAAAACCCAATAACCCCTAAACCTAAAAAAAACTCTAAGCTCAAAACCCTATAAAACCCTAAATCGTATCTGCTAAACCCTAAAAAACACAAAAAAAAACCTAAGCCCTAAATCATAAACTATTCAAACCCTGAGAAACACTAAACCCTAAGCCTTAAGAAAATCTAAATCCTATAAACACTAAAATAAACCCTAAAAGCCATTAAAATTCTCTACAAAACCCTAAGCACTAAACCATAAATCTTAAAAATAAACCCTGAAAACCATTTAAAACCCATAAAATCCCAAAGCTCTAAACCCTTAATCTTACCAATTTGTAAACCCTAAACCGAAATAACTAACAAAAAAAATCCCAAATCCCTAAACCCTAAACCCTAAAACCCCCTAAGAAACACTTAACCCTTAAAAAACCCAATAACCACTAAATCTAAAAAAACTCTAAGCTCTAAACGCTAAAAAGCCCTAAATAGTATATGCTAAACCCTAAAAAACACAAAAAACACCCTAAGCACTAAATCATAAACATTTCAAACCCTAATAAACCTAAAGCCCTAAACCCTAAAACCCCAAATAAAACCTTAATCTAAAACCCTAAACCTAAAAAAACTCTAAGCCCTAAACCCTAACCTAAAATCCTACGAAACTCTAAACCTTATAAAACCATAAATCCTATAAATTCTAATATAAACCCTAAAAACCATTTAAGACCCCTACAAAACCCTAAGCTCTAGACCCTAAATCCTAAAAATCTGTAAACCCTAAACCTAAAAACACACAAAAAACCATAAGCCCTAAAACCCTCAGAAACACTTAACCCTTAAAAACTCTAAATAATACAACAACCCCTAAACCTAAAAAAACTCCAAGATATAAACCCTATAAACCCCTAAATCCTATATACTAAACCCTAAAGAAACACAAAAAACCCTAAGACTTAAACACTAAACCTATAAAATCCTAAAAATCCTTAACCCAAAAAACCCAA
>JAJOOH010072125.1:0-11535 GCA_029582605.1 Solanum gracilifrons
GTGGGAAGGAAAGAGGTCAAATTTGTTCATGTTTCATATAAAGAAAAGGTTAGTCTCAAATGGTGCCAAGAGAGGTTCACACTCTCACAAGGTGGTCACAAAGAGGTATAATAGCAATTTGGTCACTCTCCAAAATTTGTGCCTAAGATCATCTCTATCATTCGCCTACATTAGTCAATTAGACCAACGGGGCAAGTTCTAGGTATCACCAAGCACATATTTCAAGAAAATCTCACCACACACGACATTCAACACAATTGTCAATCAAGATTCTACAAATTTAGCTTGCGTGCAACGATCATCACAAGACTCATTTCAACAATCGGCTAGTCACAATGAGATGCTAAGAGTTCACACATGACTTATGCAACTAAAATTTTTCCTCATTGGAATTGCACAAACATATCGTTCAATCAAGAGCATTATTCAAGTCATCAGTATTGATCGCAACCGATACTCAAATATGCAAGTGAATAACCACACATTTACAAACACAAAAATCAAGAGGCAAATTTTAATTCGGATCAAAAACCAACATTCACGATCAACTCAAAAAAATACCCCAACTTAACTTATGCAGTGCCCTCAATGCAAATATAACTACTACAACTAGCAAAATAGAAGAGTAATGATCACTAAATGCAAAATTTAGAGTAGGAGAAACTCTTCACTTCATGCCCAATCGGCGAGAAGTTGCTCGCTACGCCGAACCATCCGGTGAGTAACTGAGCTGAAGATGGCTCGCCGAAACTTACAGAAAGATGGCTCTCCAGTTTGAGCAAAAAGGCGAGCTCAGCGGGCTCGCTGACTGGTTTCGCGAAGCACCAAAAAGTCATGTGTCCCGCCAAATTTTCCAAAACAAGTCCTAAAGAAGGCCTTAAAATAGACGATCAGAAGGCCTGATTGGCGATTCGCCGAAAGGGTCAGTCCACCACCCATTTGGCATTATGTCAAAAATGAGGATATCAACCTACACATTCAACAAACGTTGTTCAAAAAAGGACTAAAACTTGGGTTGCCTCCCAAGAAGAGCCCTATTTAGCATTGTGGCACGACGTGGAAACTCTCCCAAAATTATTAATAGAAAGCCGACCGCGCGGAATCGAAGAATTACAAATGACCTTACAAAAAGAATTTAATTGTGTAAACCAAATCTCAAGCATCTTCCAAATACACCACTTCAATTGTCGAGACACCAAGACATTTTCCAAAATAAAGCTCCAAGCATTGCCCATTTACTTTAAATATCGATCCTTCTTTGCTTTCAACCTCAATTGCCCCATTTGTGAACACTCGAGTGACCTTAAAAGGGCTTGACCACTTTGATTTGAGTTTACCCAAGAAGAGTCTCAAACGAGAGTTAAAAAGCAAAACAAGATCGTTAACTTTAAACTCTCGTCGAAGGATTTTTGCATCGTGCCATTTATTTATTTTCTCCATATAAATGGTTGAACTCTCATACTTCTTTAACTGAAACTCTTCCAATTCATGGAGTTGATTGACTCTACCTTTCGAAGCATCCACCAATTCAGGTTTAACGCCTTCAATGCCCATAGTGCCTTGTGTTCAAGCTCGATTTGCAGGTGACAGGACTTTCCAAATACCAATTGGTATGGTTACATGCCAACTGGAGTCTTGAAAGTAGTATGGTACGCCAAAGAGCATCATCCAACTTCCGAGACCAGTTAGTCCGATTTGCATTGACATTTTTTGCCATAATTCCCTTGATTTCTCGATTTGATACCTCAACTTGGCTACTTGTCTGTGGATGATAGGGGGTTGCCACTTTATGCTTAACTCCACATTTTCTCAACAACGAAGTAAACAACCGTTCGCAAAAATGAGACCCTCCATAATTGATAATAGCACGCGGGGTACCAAACCTTGCGAAAATATATCGCTTCAAGAATTGCACAACACTCTTTCCTTCATTGTTGGGAAAAGCTACAACTTCTATCCATTTTAAGATGTAATCAACCGCCACCAAGATATACTTATTTCCGAAAGAGCTCACAAATGGTCCCATGAAGTTGATTCCCCATACATCAAAGAATTCTACCTCTAGGATGGGATTAAGAGGTAACTCATGCTTTCTTGATACCTCTCATTTATTTTGGAATTGAATACATTGTTTAACGAGAGAATGAGCATCTTGGTTTAGTGATGACCAATAATATCCACTTTGAAGCACTTTGGCGGTTGTGCGCACCCCGCTATGATGTCCACCAACTGGCATAGCGTGGCAAGCATCGAGAATTGCATTTATTTCCACTTTCGATACACACCTTCTAATTATATGATCTGTACATTCCCTGAATAGCGACATTCAAGGCTTACTGAATAGTAAACCGGGTGGAATAGCTTGCCTTTTCATTGACCAAGAACAGCTTCCAACGCAACATCACTAGCGTCACACATGAGTTCGAACGAAATACTGTAATCGGGGCAACAATGATCGGAGCTGACACTAGTTTTTCGTTCAAGCACAAAAATGTTTTTAAGCAAGCTTCATCAAAGTAGAAGGTAGATTACTTCTCTAGTAACTTACAAAGAGTGTGAGCTACATTGGAAAAATCTTTTATAAACCGCCTGTAAAAACTCGCATGGCCTAGAAAACTCCAAACACCTTTTAACGTAATAGGAGGAGGTACTTTGGCAATGAATTCAACTTTAGCTTGATCCACTTGCATTCCTTCTCCTTAAATTTTATGCCCCAAAACAATACCCTTTTTCACCATGAAATGACACTTCTCCCAATTTAGAATAAAATTGGTTTCAACGCACCTTTGTAGCACTTTCCCAAGGTGTTCAAGACATGCTTCAAATGAATCACCCACAATCGAAAAATCATCCATAAAGACCTCCATTGAGTCTTCAACCATATCTGCGAAAATAGAAAGCCTACATCGTAGGAAAGTTGTCGGAGCATTGCACAACCCAAAAGGAATTCTCTTGAAAGTAAATGTTCCATAAGGACATGTAAAAGTTGTTTTCTCTTGATCTTCCGCTGCAATAGAAATATGGTTATACCCGGAATAACCATCTAAAAAGTAATACCATTCACGCCATGTAATACTATCAAGCATTTGATCCATAAACGACATAGGAAAATGGTCTTTCTCAGTCCATATATTCAATTTCCGGTAGACCATACATACACGCCACCTGGTAACCGATCTTAGAGGCACAAGTTCCCCTTTTACATTTGGAACTACCGTAATTACTCTTTTTATTTTGTACACATTGCACGGATTCACCCATTTGCTATCCGCAATGGGGTTTACCACACCAGCATCGAGCCACTTGATGATTTATTTCTTCACCACTTCTTGCATCAGTGGGTTTAGCCTCCTTTGATTCTCAGCGCTTGGTTTACATTCACTATCAAATTGGATTTAATGAGTGCAAATTCCGGGGGGAATCCCCTAAAGATCAGTAATTGCCCATCTGATGGCTTTAATGTATCGTTACAACACATCAACGAGTATTTTTACTTGCCATTCAAGCAAGTTTGCGGCAATGATGACGTGCAAGGTGTTATTTTCCCCCAAAAATACATACCGAAGGTGGGATGGGAGCACTTTCAAATCAAGCTTTGGTGGCTCTTCGATGGATGGTTTAGCGGCGGGACTTTCTCAATTTTTAAGATTAATGTCGAGCTTCAATGGGTTCTTTGAGTAAGAACCTAAACCCGATAGAGCATCCACAACTTCATCATAACCTTGAACTTCCTCCTATTCATAATTTGAAAGGACGATAGTTAGAGGTTCCCCCACAAAAAACACCTCACTTACACTAGTCACTGCCTTATCAATCACATCAATGGTTGAAACTACATGAATGTCACTCGGTTGCTTCATCGATTTACACACATTGAAAGTAGCCTCCTCATCATTTGCCTGAAATTTCAATTCACCACTTTCAACGTCTAGAAGGACTCTTTCGGTAGCCAAAAATGGCCTACCTAATATAATAGGTACCTCAGTGTTAATCTCACAATCCAAAATAACAAAGTAGGCCGAAAAAATGAACCTATCAACTTTCACCAAAATATCATAAAGGATGCCAACGTAATGCTTAATAGATCGATCAGCCATGATGAGACGCATTGTTGTAAATTTATGTTTGCCCAGCCCAAGTTGTTTGAAAATGGCATACGACACCAAGTTAATACTTGCCCCCAAGTCACACAAAACTTTGGCAAATTGAAGCATCCCAATAGTACATGAAATAGTAAATGCCTCTGGATCAACTTTCTTGATAACCACATTGCTTGTCATGATGACATTACAACTATGCGATACCTCAACCATTTCAAAATCCATACTCATCTTCTTGGTGACTAATTCTTTCATGAACTTTGCATAGCCCGGTATTTCCAACCATGCTTCCAATAAAGGAAGATTGATAGATAGAGTTTTGAACACTATAGAAATTTTTGGATCTTTGCCTCTTTATCTCGCTTTTTGAGTCTTTGAGGGAATGGTGGGTTAACTTTGGGCAATGGTTTTGTAGACTTTGAAGAAGAAGCCCCATCATTAGATATTTGCAATTTCTCGGTGATGAGTTGTCTTGGAATTTCCCAAACCTTTTCGGATGTGTCATTTTTCGGTTCTTGGTTGGATCCGTCTACACCAATGACATAATCTCCTTGTTTACTGGTGTTTGCCTCACCATTCACTTTTACATACCACCTACTGCTCTCCCACTCTGAGTCAACACCGCCAAACATTTATCATGATTAATCTTTGAATTCACCATCATATCATTTTCAAACCACTCTTGCAGCTTGGACTATAACTGGGCTGAAAGTCGACTCATTTGACATTCAAGTTGTTTGATAGAATCCGAGTGAGAGCTTACCTTATTATTCAAGGATGAGAAGTTAGCCTTCATTTCTTAAAGCATTTCATCGGATCCTTCCACCTTATTCAGAATGCGGGACAACAAATCATCTACCCGAAAGCTCCCATAACTGTCCCTAGATCTTGGACTATCACCTGTGTGCATGTAACAGGCATCATTATCATCTTCTCTCCTCCAAGATTCACCTTGGTTAGCCTAATCTCAATTGTAACCTCTCCATCCATCCTCATTAAACATATTCCAACCTTTATTTTCGTTCGACCTTAAAGAGCTCGAACGAAAACCCTTTTCTAGTCTCGACACTTGTTGCACCTCTTTGTTTTCAAATATCGCTTCAGCTGCATTCACTCCACTAACTCCGACTACATTCAAGCCTTAGAACCACTCCCCGTGACATGTTTCGTCAATAAGTCAACTTGGGTTATCATCTTGGCCATGTTTTCATTTCGTTCTTGGTTCTTTTCCATTTGTTCCTTTGTCATCCCAAAGTTTAAAGTAGACATTTGATCTTCCCTAGTGTACCAAGCACGATTGATTTTTGTCATCTCATCTAGAAGGGTAGATGCTATGTTAAACGGTTGTTGCATTATTACACGTCGAACAAGTTGGTCTGCCACACCCTTATTGATTGAGTCGAGGCTCCGGTAGAAATATTGTCGCAACACATTGTTCGGGAGTCCATGAGTTGGACATTGGAGCAACAACTTCTGAAACCTCAACCATGTCTCATGAATAGGTTCCCCATCCACTCGCTTAAAGTTCTAAATATTATCCCTCAACTTCACCATCTTCGAGGAAGGGAAAAACCTTACATAAAACGCATCACTGAGCTTTTCCCAAGAAGTGATTAATTCCCTTGGTAAATCGGTCAACCACTGCGTTGCCTCCCCATTAGAGAAAAGAGAAATAAATGAAGTCGGACCGACTCCTGAGTGATATTATTGAAAGAAAAAGGCTCACACACATCCACAAAGTTTCGGATATGGTCATGAAGGTCCTCAGTAGCAAGACTTCCAAAGAGACTTTTTATTTGCAACAGGTGTAACATAGTGCTAGTCACATGAAACACAGTATTGCCCACAGTCGGAGGCAATCGAATAGCACCTCCACTTTCTAACTGTTCTTCATTGACATCGTGCAAATTACTGATGCCATCATTGTTCCCAAGTTGGCTAACATTGCTTCCATTAACACTCATCTCTTCACTTGTTTAAGAGCAGCCAACAAAGAACAAAAATAAGTTGAGTCAACTACAACTAGATCAGTTCACAACTAATCTTCACTAAAAGAATTCAAAACACCACTCTCCGAAAGTGGCACCATTTTTTATAACGCTCAACTACACTTCATCTGATTCTAAGTGTAGGTGGTCTCTAACAAGTATAAACCAAACTAAGAATTGGGATCGATCCCACATGGAGTGATACGGTAAAGAATTTGATTACGAAGTAGAATGGTGTTCTAATCGCTTGTAGATGTAGAGATTTTCGCAACAATAAAGTAAATGACAAGGGTTTGATAATTAATGTCAAATGGGGAGATTTGGGTAAAACAATTAACAACTACAAATAATCGGGAGTAAATAAGTAGAGAGGGTTTCTTGGGTGTATGATAATATGAATCTCAATTTCGCTAAATGGATGATTAATATTTACTAAAAGTCATTGGACTTCAGTGGGTAGGTTAGGATTTAGGTGAAATAGCCATTTCTCAATCAACTATCACGAATCAAGAGAGTTCTTTCGAACCTCAACAAGCATAACACATAAAAACACCCTAATAATCAATCTACTTTTTCAAGCTCGATTTGTAGGATTGCATTCAGTCCCACTTTCTCAAGCTAAATCCGCAACAACACAATCACTACAATTATCAACTAAAAGTTTTAACTCTAAAACTCTTTTCTCAAGCAATCTTAGAGAGCTTAAATAGAATTGTATTTACAACTACAATTCATCAATTAAAACTCAAACTATTAATTGAACCCACTTCAAATCAACAATAAAATCAGTAAATACTAACACCCATAAGCTAATTGAAACATTCAACTACATAATCACACCCCCAAGAATGAGAGTTTTAGGCAAACATAATGAAGAACAAGAGATTGTTATCAACTATGTTTTCCATCAAGTTGGGCAACAATCCACAAGTCTCCAAATGCTTTAATTGAAGCTAAAAATCAAACAAACCCTAAATCTCTACTCAAAAAGTGTAAGAACAATATTTAGGATCAAAAATCCAGAACTGGACAATGTGGGAACTCTTTATCTTCTTTTGAAAATTTCATTTATACGTTCCCAAAATTTCAGCATCGGAGTCACTCAGCGAAGTAAGTCGGGCTTCGCTAACCTGGTCGGCGATACGTCGAGTGCACCTTCCCATCGTCTTCTTGTCTTGGTCTTTCACCATCTCTTTTATGTGACTTTAGGCAATTGAGATCGATATCGCCGATTCATTCAGCACGTTGCTGAACCATCAATGTTCTCGCCAAGTTGGTCTTGTCATGAGCTGGCCTGCTAGAACTTTAGGCGAGCTGGAGGTCCACTCGGCGACTCATTGAATTGCTTTGACGATTACCAGTCTTGCTTTCCTTTAACTTTTTCAGTTTTTTCGCTCCTTTTTCCCCATAATGTCCTTGCCTTGCCCTTTTACCTTCATTGCTGCAAATTAGCATTTTAACATCAGCTTAGAGCATAAAATAGGCATTAAGGACACTAAAACTTTGAATATTAAGCCTTAAATGAGTCGAAATTCCTGACTCATCAGTTTGATGGTGTGGTAAAATATTAATATTAATTTTGCTTTACATATACTTTGTTGATTAGCCAATAAATCAATCAATAAGACGTAAAATCATATCGAACTAATCAAAATCTAATTGATTAGGTTAGTAGATTAGTATATTTAAAAAATGATAATCAATAAAGTGAACTACTAAATACAAATATTCAATCAAATTACCTGATAAACATCCCTACTATAGTAGACTTGAATCTCTTTACGAAGAGAAAATATATGTCTCAACATAAAGATATTTTATTTTCTTCATTGTATTTTAAAATTGCAATCATATTTTCACTAACATGGCCTTCTACTACAATTTGGAAAACAAGAAGTTGCAAGGCAACATAAACAAAAAAAAAGTAATGTTTGTGGGGTTTTTTGTTGCTTATACTTTAGATTGCAGACATAACTCTTAATTTTATTTAGGAAAAAAAATACAATAATATACAATTTAAGACATTAATTTACATAATATTATTTTAGTCTTTTTATTTACAACAATAACATTTTAATAACAAACATGACAATTTATTAAAAAATAGTAATATACACGATTTAAAATAATCTACCCAATTTAAGTACTATTTTTTTGGTTAGTCAGCTGAATTTTTGGGACTCATATTTTTATTTTATTTTATTTACTTTTTAGAATCTCAATCAAAATTATATTTGGATACGTTCCTTTAATAAATATCTCACTTTCTCTCTCTTAACCTTCACACGGATGAATACTATTGTTGCACTCTTATTTTCATCGATATTAACGCACCGATTACTCATTTTTTCATCTTTTTCTTTTTTTCCTCCTTTTCAATGTCACCCTTATCAAGAAAAGGTTTGTAACTCTTTCTTGATTAACAAATTCCTTTAAATTCGTTGTTTCTTTTCAAAAGATCATCCGTTACAACACAAAATTGTTCTTGCTTCTTGAAAAATTTGATTATGGCTACTCCCCAAAAGAGTCCCCGTTTGATGAAGAATAATACCAATGTCAACAGTCTGATTGTTTGTCCAACACTAAATTTTCAGTTGATTGCTTTCACCCTACGTCAGAGTTTCATAAATAGTTACACATAAATAACACCATAGATAATATTATGGTTTAATTAATATGGTGTACAAATATGGTGACAATTTAGTGTACAATCCAAACTTATATTTGTGTATTATAGTGGTATAATTTAGGGAAAAGGGTCTGAAAAATACTTTAACTTTAGCCAAAATTGTTGTTACGATACCAAACTTTATGGAGGACCTTTTACCCCCCTGCACTATTTAATAGTGTATTTTAAAGGTATATATGTGCCCACGTGGGCACATTACTATTAAAAATGATGCAATATTTATAATGTCCACGTAGGCACATATATACCGTTAAAATACACTATTAAATAGTACAGGGGGATAAAGGTCTTTTTTAAAGTTTGGTACTGTAACAGCAATTTCGACCAAAGTTGGAGTATTTTTCAAACTCTTTTTCCTATAATTTATGATAAAGAATGCTAAAATTAATTTACTTGTTTAAATGCTATACATAATTGATATAAAATTTGGTATAATTTACAATTATTATGGTGTAGTTTGGATTGTGTACACCAAATCAATAAAATTTGTGTACATTTCAAACTGATATACATCACCATTTGCACCACAAACTAACCAAACAATACCAATAAACAAACTAACCATTGTCATATAACAAAACTTTATAAAATCTTATTTTATATTTGTTGGTAGTTTTGTTTTCGATAGATACAAAATAAATAACATTGCTTAGCAGAATAACCCAATAAATAACATAAAAATTCAACAAAAATACACCATAATTATATGGTGTATATACACACCACAAACTAAAAAACATATGCATCCAAAATATATCGACTACATCAATACATAAACCACTAATTAACCAATAATTTGACTATAGGCGAGTACCTACGTATGGTGCAAAGCAATTGAGAACAGTATAATTTATGTTCTACAGATCCCATCCAAAAAAAAACACCAATCAATAAAGCTATAACAATATATGTTTATAAAAAAAAAATCAATAAAACCAATAAATATACTTTAAAACAATCATAATCAAAGCAATTATTATGGTGAATACCTATTTCATTTCATCTCCCGTCGTGCTGAATTAAAAATATTCATATTTTCCGTTGAACGCACTTTCAAACTAGTTGAGGTATAGAGTTCGATTTTGAATAGAATTATGAGAGAGAAGCAGTAACTATATTAGAGATATTTATGGAAGGTAAATAAGAGAGGGGGACAAAATTAGGAAATTAAAAAATAAATCGTGGGCTGTCATGCTTTAATTTTTGGGTTTTTTTTTTATTATTTATTTTATTGTTCCGATTTTTTTAAAAATAATTTCATTGTTTTATAAAAGAAATTATTGTTATGTTGGTGAAAAAAAGAACTAATATTATATAATTGTTATTTAGGTGCTTATTTTTTATAGTCAAGTTTTTTCCCCCATATATCATAGTGCCAAACCAACAAACACTCAAATTACTTTCAACCTTTAATAGTCAAAAGTTTCATTGAAACCTCATACAATTTACTCCCTCCATTCATTTTACTTGTCACTTATTTTTAAAATAGATTTTCATTTTTACTTATCACTTTTGACATATAAGAAAAAGATAATAATTTTTTTCTATGTTTTACCCTCATGATTAAATACTTAATTTCAAATCATTTTTCAAGACATCATTTTGATAAAATACTTATATCAATAATTATTTTCTTAATTGATGCGCCAAGTTAATAATGTGATAAGTAAAAGTAAATGGAAGGAATACTATTTTTGTAATTCAAATATTATATGTTTTTCGCTCATCACTGAAAGAGCTTATCCATAGAAGTATTTCCACAAAATATATTTTCCCAAAAGAACAATGTCAAAGACTAATATAATTCATACAAATGAAAAATAAAGACTAAATAAACTAGGGATAGCAATGGAGTGGGGCGAATGCGGCGTGGAGTGGGTTTAAGGATATGGGATGTGGGGCGGGTTAAAGTGTGTTTTTTTAAAACTAATGTGGGGTGGGGCGGGTTGCGGGTATATGTGATTTTATGTGGATTTAAACTTAATTTTAATTTCTTACATGTTATAAGAGTGACAGAGCATTATTTATTAAGATAATTTCTTTAAATCTAACAAAATATTCAATAAAAAATAATTCAATTTCTTACATGTTTCCAAATTGACCTCTAAAAATAAAATTTTAAGTCACTATCCTATTAAATTAATACAACTTAATGAAAAAATGTATTCTCTCCGTTTAAAAAAGAATGACTACCTTTCCTTTTTAGTTTGTTTAAAAAAGAATGACCTCTTTCCTTTTTTGGTAACATTTTACTTTCACCTTGTCACGTGACATGTTTAACACCACAAGATTAAAGGGCAATTTTGTACATTTGACATAACTTTAATTTAGGATCACAAGATTCAAAAGTCTTCTTCATTTTCTTAAACTTCGCATCAAGTCAAACTAAGTCACTTTTTTTTAAATGGAGGGAGTATTTATTTTTATTATCAAACTTAACTAGAAAAAAAAATATTAAAAAAATTATGCGGGATGTGGAGCGAATCTATGCGGGGCGGTGTTGAAAAAAAAAGTTATGCGGAGCAGATTAAAATTTTTATGGGTTAAGCTCAACCCGCCCCGCCGTGCGCCATTGTCATCCCTTAATTAGGCACTCTGGTGGTCATTGTATATATTGAATACCAAACCGTAATTCATTGTGTTCGGTTTGGTTATACGTATGAGCCGATCGTTTTTTCCGCCAGGCATGATGGCTAAACTATGGCTGAACTTTTGTATTGACTAAGAATTTCCTGAGTGTTAACAACAATATATTCAA
>JAJOOH010072127.1:0-16916 GCA_029582605.1 Solanum gracilifrons
TGAGCACGACTTCCAAGAAGGTTGACCAAAGTCAACTTTTCAAGTTATAAAAATCTCCAAAACAGGGAAACGGGCCTAAAATCCAAACGAACGACCAGGCGACCGAACAGTCAGTGCCAGCAAGTCATAAATGACTTGGGGTCGCTACAGGAATGCTCTATACGAGGGAAATAATTCTTTAAATTTAAAAATGACTTGAAGGGTCACTACACTTGAATTGAACACTAAAGTTAAACAATGTCTTGTTAGCGAGTATGTACGGTCTCACTTTATCCGTTGACCTTATTCTTTAACAATTTGGTGATTTATGGGAGCTACCTTTTAGTTGCTGCTTAGGTTTTGATATTCATTTTATTTGTTTATGTGGACACACTCATCAAGCTGTCACAGTAACATGTGTTGGCTTAAACTTATTGTAGCACAGACTCTCATCATGTTGTCACAGTTACATGTGTTGACTTAAACTAAATATAAAAATAATATATTTGATGAACCTTGGATATACGACTAGGACTACAGACCGTACAACTTACTATGGTCGGTATCCCAGGGTAGTGGCGGATTCAGGAATTAAGCTCAGGGGGTTCGAAATTTAAAGAAGAAGCTCATGTGGTAATGTAAGTGCGCGGTGAGCGTAGTAACCCCGACATGCTTTTTGTACAATGTATCTCATTGATTGATAAAAGTTAACACCAAACTAATCAAAGATATTGAGAACAAAGTCACGTTGATAAAAAAAATTTAGTGGATCAATTGTATTACATAAGTTAATTCCTAAAACACATGAAAATTAAAGGATGAAAAAGGAAGCGAGACGGAGAAGAAAAATATTTACCTTAACCCGCTAAATTTACTTATCCTATCGCATTAAACATTTCTTACTACTTTTACCCTGTTCCATTGAACATTCTTAAAATTTCTTGTACTTTTTATACTTTTATTTTGTAATTTTTTACTTTATTTTGCATTTTAAATTTTTTTAAATTAGTATCCATTCAAACACATATTACTAGAAAATTTATCAAGATTCTCTAAAAGTGTGTAAGTATAGATTTACTAATATTATAATGCATATCAGAAGATACATAAATGGCATCGTCAATTTTTTTAGTTCATGTAGTTTAATTTACTAGGTTAGTCATCACTTGTTGAAAAAAAAATGATGAATAAATCAAATAAGTTTAGTTTTCATCTCTCTATAATAGAATTGAAAAAATAGAAAAGAAATTCCATGAATTCTATTAAATATATATTATTAAAAGGATATTGATGATTTTTAGTTTCTTCATTCAATTACATCTAATTTATCTTTATAAATATAATTCATCATTTTTAAAGAGTTGTACATAAAATTATGTTGAAATAAAATGACTAATAGATATAAGAAGAAAAAAAAAATGTGTCTAATAAATTTAAACAAAAACAAATAAAACAATGACATAAAAGAGAAAAAATAATGAAAAAGAGAAGATGATCCAAGCCCAAAAGTTGAGCCCAATTCCATGCATTAAAAAGGGTAAAAAAAATAAGAGAAGAGGAATTACTGCGGATGGGATTCGAACCCACGACGTAAAAGCCACTGCTGAACCCCTTATCCATTGAGCAAAAGCTTCTCACTTATTTTTAGGGGGTTCATTGTAATATATGTACACATAAAATCAGAATTTGGCTCTATATATATAACATAATTTTTCGACCGAGGGGGGTGAACCCCCTCGACACAACCTAGGTCTGCCCCTGTCCCAGGGCTCGTAGAAAGGAGAATGGACTTAAGGACATTTTTGACCATGAGTTGCACGGAAGAGACCTGCAGGTCATTGGTCGTTCAATGGGTCGTAGACCCTGGCTCGTGGAATTTGGTCTAGAAGTTGGTCTGCAGTATTTTTTCTATGGTTGACTAGTACAATATGTAGAAGCCTGTACGGACCATACATGGTGCCCGTAGAAGTGATCTGAAAGTTTTTAAGTGAGGTTAGTTCAGCGTTTCCCACCCCTTCTAAGTATACACCCCAACATTTTTACACATAATCAAGGTTATCATTAGTTTAGTTTGACCCTAAATCTCTCATAAACACTTCCAAGATTTAGAGCAAGGATCCAAGCGGAGAAAGTTAGGGTTTTCAAGTGTTTAATTTCTTAAAGTTTTTCAAGTTTCCTCAAGAACTTTGTTCTTCCAAGTATGTAAAGCAATTCATAGTGTTGGACTAGATTCATCCTCACTCCCTAGATCTAAATTTAGTTAGAAAGAATTAAATCCAGTGTTCCACCCAAAGTTCCATGAAATTCTAAATCTGAATTGTGTTCTTATTTCAAGTCCTGATCTCTTAATTATGAGATTATGATACTTTATGCATTCAGATTCTTGCTGTCACGACCCTAAGCATGGCCTAGGCGTAACATGGCGTATAGGAGCCCGAGAGACCCTACACAAGTCACTTAGCATACATAAACAAGATAATAGAACTAACGATTTTAACAAAACATTTTATATCATAAAAGGATTTGTCCAAAACCAAAGCGGAAGTCTACATAGTCTCAAAGCCATCCAGTACATCAAGAGTGATCGAAACGTAACCCGTACATCACATAAAATATCTGAAAATTAAAGACAATAGGAAACAAAAGCTCGGTCTTCAGAACATGGGGGCTCACCAATATTCAATATCTACTAAATGATCCCTAGCCAGGAAGATGCGAAACTGAAGCGACGGATCCTACATTTTTGGAAGAATGTAGGCAAGAGTATGTGTTAGTACAAATATGTACCAAGTATGATAGCAATGCATAAAAGTATGAAATCATGTTAAAAGGACATTTTCGTTACATGCAATGACCAAGCTAGATCATGAGATGAAAGGTTTAGAAAACATAAACCATAAAACATAGTCAATGAAATGCTTAAATCTTTAAAACATTTGTGTGATACTTCTAGAGGTAACCTTAGTTCTTTCTTGTGAGATATTTAACTTTAACTAACATTTAAGACCATGTGAGTTATAAACATAGAATTCAGTGTCTACCCCACACCGAAAAGGGGTGTCCTACTTGCCAAGGTAAGACCATGAGCTTCTAGCTTACGTGGATCCACTAGCTAATGTCTATCTAAGACAATCATCCTATGGGGGTTGAAGTTTGCTACTAGAAACCAAACCTCTACTAACGGGACACCTTCCATCTCAATATCCGCTCGGTACTAAGCGTAAATCATACAGTAGTTATCTTAACTTGTCTTTTATTAAAAGGCATGGATAATCGCCGTTTGCCTTATCATCCATGCAAGGCACATTAATTAGTCAATCCAAGCTAGGTTTTATTAGAATAGCTCCTAAATCTTGATTCAAAGTTTAGTTGAGAAAACCTTTCAATCCTAAGAATCTTTCATGTGAGAAAACCCTTTCACAATCATGCTTTCTTGTGTATGTGAGAAATCTTTTGACCACAACAACAACAACATGAATGCTTCACTCTCAAAGCAACTTAACTCATTTTCATGAATTTGATAAATAACATGCATATCTTCATAAATTCATCTTTCATAATTCAAAACCCACATCATATCATCATAGCTTAGAAAACATGAGGTATGCATGGGTTCATGGGGATTCAACTTAAAAACATGGAATTATCTCAATTCATGCATAATATTTCATAAAATAATCAATTAAATCAACATTGAAAGGAAACCATGACATTGAAGAAAACTCTAACTTTTATTGGAGATTTCTAACTTGTAAATTGGATTACTTAGGAACCCTATGGAGGAAAGAGCTCCATAGGTGAACACTATCATACCTTAATGCCAAGAGCTTACAATCAATGGTGAAATTATAAAGCTAAATAATTTTCTCCATGTGAATGCTTTACTTTAGTTGAGTTACTTCAATCCTTTCGCTCAATTATTTGTTTCATTCACCTTTATTACATACCGTACACTCCATATATTGATGTCATTCGATGTTGCATTGTTTCATGATGTAGATACAAGTATTCAGTATCATCAACAGTTGCTTTGTTGAGATCACATGACTACTCGTCAGCTTTTGGTGAGGCCTACTTGCTATTCGGAGGACTCTATTTTTTTATTGCTTTAGTAGTTTGATTAAGGTTGTCGTGGGTCTTTTCCCGACGCCTATATTTAAACAGTAGAGACTTCATAGATAGTCAGATTTAGAGTCTTTCTGTATTCAGTTTCAGATATTTTGCTAAACTCTTATCATTTATATCCAATATTTTCTAACAGCTTTAAGATTTCATAAATTTTTTTAAATGCTTTTATTCAATTTTAAGCCTATGTATGCTTGAGTAAGTCTTCCTCTAAGTAGTCAGCCAAGCCAAGAATTTTCTTGGGACCATCAATGGTTTTCGAGTACCAGCCACAGCCTGGGTATAGACTAAGGGAGTGACGTACACCCCAAAACATGGTTATATATAGGATATGCTTGTTAGCCATAATAGACATACTTTCTAAGTAGGAATAATTGCCCACGCTAGTATTCTCCACTTAAAGATTAATTAGGCTATAGCATAAGACTGCGGACCTGGATAGAGGTGTTATTCAACAACCACCTAAATATACCCTCTTTCTCAAGAATACATAATAAATAGGCACAATCAGTTATGGGCTCATCAACTAATAGAGTTAACCACATTTTTGAACAAGTAGAGAAAAAATAATGGCAAATTTATATTAAACATAATGTAAGTCATATCTCAAAAGGTTCCATCACACACCCATGATAGAAATTTAGCTATTCATAATAGGATGAAGAAATTTCAATATTAAAACTCATGAAAATAGAAATTAAAAGAAAGAGGAAAAAATGTGAGGTGAATATATATCTTATCTCCAAGCGTGTTCTTGCCTCCAAATATAAAACGCCCCTTTTCAGAAGTCATTTACTAGGGTATTTAAAGGACCTAGATGTGTAGGGAATCAAATAGCCTAATCCAAACTCACTATGATAATTTTCATGGTTCATTTGAACTCTCGCTTCACGAGGATCACAAGTGAGGTCTAAATTATCTCTTTCTTCTAAGCTCGCTTGGTTGTCTCATGAGGCGAGGATATTGAGTGATTCGGCCTTGCTCCAAGCATCATTCCTTTACTTCAAATCAAACCAATCACCAAATCTTTATTGTGTTCATCCGACATACTTCCTACACATATAAAATTCATAATAATCTCAAAACATATGGGATAACGATGTGATAATACAATTATAATCAAGATATATGAGGTGATAATGTACTAGAAATATCCACTTTTAGCTAAATCTCAAGAACGCATAACAATGAGTGTGAAAATGGTAAGATTGTTGCAAACTCAATTCGTTGCTCTATATTGATGCGTGCCTCATATTTTTACCATTCACCATAACTGGTATTATCACACTTACCTTTCATGACTAATTTGATTGTCTGGAAAGGGGAAGACCTACTTGGGGGCATGGGGTTTTAATTAGGATGAGGATGGTAATTTATGAGTTTAGTATGTAATCAAAGAAGAAAGAAAATCTGTGTTTTTCATATATGAGCAATTATCAAAAGATTTATTTAATTAATAGCAAGTTGTGTACTTGTTATGTCTCCTTAGACTTCCTCCAGTACTTGATAGATATCAAAAGATCTCTTTATTTAGTTATTGATCTTTTTTCGGATAAAAATATCTCTACTCCAATTTTTTTACCTTCTTTTGCTCTCTATTATATTAACCTTTTCCCTTGTCCACAATCGTCATATTTCTTATGCTTTGTGAAATATTTTTTGTCTTCTCTTCTCGTAGATTGTGATTATAGTGATGACTATGTATGATCATTGAATATCAATTCTTTATTTAACTTTATATGGACAAGTAAGATATCATCCTAACAAGTTACTTACCTTATTTATCGGTTTTTGGCGATAACAATGAGTCTGATTCGGCCTTTATGATTCATAGTAATTAGTGAATCTACTTCAATCATTATCTCTCTATCTAATTTTTTCACCAAGAATAATATTTTCTTATCCTTTTATTTTCTAAAATTCCATTGAGGTGAAATTTAATTCCTTATTAGACCACAGTAAGAACCTAAAATGAAATCAAAACATAAACTTAAATAAAAGATTAATGTTTCAAAAAAAATAAAATGACAACAAAACAAACCAACAAACATAACATGACAATAAAACAAAACAACAAACTAAAGTTTCTTAAGACTAAAGCCTAAAGCCTAAGCTCTAAGTCAAGCTCCTCCTGATCATCAATATTGGTGTTCTCGACCAATTTATTAGGACGGTTGGCAAACAAGTTATAATCTTGAATATGCGGAGGAGCAATAGGTGCACGTGCAACAACACGAGACACCTAAAGCACCATGGCTTGCTGCGGTTGGTACAAAACTTCCCGTGGGCGTCTACGACGTCTATGAGGCCCGTAAAACACTTGATTCCTCAGTTGGAGATGATAAAAGCATCCTTGTCCACGTAATACTATTGGGGTCGACTTTCGTGTACCCAACTGAAGGTAGAGGGCAGAGAGTTCAATGGATGGACATAAAAACTTCTCATGAGGAGCACCTCTTATCCAAGTGTCCTAGGATTTGTTCTTATGTTGGTGTCCAGCGAGCCCTCGGCTCAAAGTGAACACATCGCGGCATGTCGCACACCTATAACACCAAAGTCCTTCAGGATTTGGTATGATGCCTTCGTGATCCATTCCGCTTGTTGGTGGTTGTTGTTCCATTTTTCCTAAAAGGATTTTTTTAAAGAAATGTAGAAATTATTCAGTGAGGAGTTGAGGAAAAGCCCATTGATATTTATAGTTGCATTAATTTATTATAATATGATTACAATGGCTGCATGAGAAAGCAAACAATTAATTGTATCAATTACAGATAATGGGTAATTCTAGATATTTCATATAAAACAACTCAGTTTTGACCTGGATTTACTGTCACATTTTTTCCTTGTGAGTGGTGATTCTTATAAGTTGAATGAAAAAATGTTATTTGTCTAAAAAATATCATTATTTCTCTTAAGGGATTAGTGATTTTCAATATTCTTTCAATTTGATTTTCACTAGGGAAAAAACTAAGTGAAAGCCGTTTAAACATATAAACCAAAAAATCAATCAAATCAAAATCTTTTTATTTGAATTTCTTACGTTTTTCTATAGTCACGTGAAATAGGAATTCATTAATTCAGTCTAACAAGAACTACAAGTAAAATTAATTATAATACAGAAAAAATTCCATTATTTCACCAAACATTAAAAATCACATTTCAGGAAAATATTTCTGTGATACCAAAGACCCGAATAGTTTTAGTTTTCATTTTTAAGGGAACATTCAAATTTAAGAGGGAACATTTAAGAAAATTTATCCTATATGACATCTGACATGACAATTTTGTATCCTACGTAGCGTCCTATGTATATTATTCCACGTAAAATGCATGTGTCTACTTGTTCGATCTTATATTAGCTCAAGTGTCTGCCTGTGCACACCCAAAGTTGGAGGACTTAGATGTTAGTTTAAGCAAGTTAAAATATATATTTATTGATTATGCCTAATTAATAGCAAGTCCAGTTCTCATTACACTTCTTTAGATTTCCTCCAGTTCTTGATAGGTTTTCCATGAGATTAACTATCTTCTCTCCTTTTAAAGAGATCTTTGTTTCAATTTTCTTTTACTTTTTGAGTTATCCTTTGTCTTCTCGTCTTGGACATTGTTATTATACTGCTGGGTATATATGATTATTGAATATCAATTTTATACTTCTTTTCTATGGACAAGCAAAATATCTTCTTAATCTATTGCTTACTTTATTTATTAATTTTTAGTGATAACACCGAGTCTAATCCGACCTTTTCGATTCACAGTAATTAGTGAATGTACTTTTATCATTATCTCTATGTCTAACTTTTGCACGAAGAATAATATTCTTTTTACTTTTTATTTTCTATCCTTTCATTGAATTTGTATTTATTTCCTTATTAGACCATTATAAAATGTGAGCTGAATCTATATCTTATCTCCAATTGAGTTCTTGCCTCCAAAAATACAACGC
Source organism: Solanum gracilifrons (assembly GCA_029582605.1). Lineage (NCBI taxonomy): Eukaryota > Viridiplantae > Streptophyta > Magnoliopsida > Solanales > Solanaceae > Solanum > Solanum gracilifrons. The sequence continues at coordinate 8,051 of JAJOOH010072127.1, forward strand.
CCCTTTTCATAAGTCATTTACTAGGGTATTTAAAGGGCCTAGATGTGTGGGGAATCGAATAACCTAATCTAAACCCGCTAGGATAATTTTCTTGGCTCATCTGAACTCTCGATTCCCAAGGATCACAAGTGAGCTTTAAATTATCTCTTGCTTAGAGGCTCGCTTGTTTGTCTCATGAGACGAGGATATTGAGTGAATTCAGCCTTGCTCCAATCATCATTCCTTTACTTCAAATCAAACCAATCACCAAATTTTTATTGTGTTTATTCGACATACTTTCTACACATTAAAACTCATAATAATCTCAAAACATATGAGATAACGTTGTGACAATACAATTATAATCAAGATATATGAGGTGATAATGTACTAGAATTATCCACTTTTAGCTAAATATCAAGAATGTATAACCGTGAGTGTGAAAATGGTAAGGTTGTTGCAAACTCAATTCGGTGCTCTATATTGATGTGTGTGTCATATTTTCACCATTTACCATAACTTGTATTATCACAATTACCTTTCATGACTAATTTGATTGTCTGGAAAGGGAAAGACCTACTGGGGGCATGGGGTTTTTATTTAGGATGAGGATTGTAATTGATGAGTTTAGTATATAATCAAAGAAGAAACAAAATATGTGTTTTTCATAGATGAGCAATTATTAAATGATTTATTTTATTAATAGCAAGTTGTGTACTAGTACGTCTCCTTAGATTTCCTCTAGTTCTTGATATATATCAAAAGATCTCTTTATTTAGTTATTGATATTTTTTCAGATAAAAATATGTTACTCCAATGTTTTTTACCTTCTTTTGCTCCCTATTATATTTACCTTTTCTCTTGTCCACAATCGTCATATTTCTTATGCTTTGTGACTCATTTGTTGTCTTCTCTTCTCGTAGATTGTGATTGCTATATATGGTCTTTGAATGCCAATTCTTTATTTACTTTCTATGGGCAAGTAAGATATCATCCTAACAAGTTACTTACCTTATTTATCAGTTTTTGGTGATAACAGTGAGTCTGATTCGACCTTTATGATTCATAGTAATTAGTGAATCTACTTTAATCATTATTTCTCTATCTAGTTTTTACACAATGATTAAAATTTTCTTATCCTTTTATATATCTATGATTTCATTGTGGTGAAATTTAATTCCTTATTAGAACACAGTAAGGACCTAAAATGAAATAAAAACATAAACTTAAATAAAAGATAAATGTTTCAACAAACATAAAACGACCAAAAATCAAAAAAACAAACATACCACGATAACAAAACAAAGCAAACCAACAAACTTAACATGACAATAAAACAAAACAACAAACTAAAGTTTCTTAAGATCTAAAGCCTAAGCTCTAATTCAAGCTTCTCCTGATTAGTAATATTGGTGTTCTCGACCAATTTATTATGACGGTTGGCAAACAAGTTCTGATCTTCAATAAGTAGAGGAGCGATAGGTGCACGTGTAACATCACGAGGCACCTGAAGCACCATGCCTTGCTGCGGTTGGTACAAAACTGCCCGTGGGCGTCCACGACGTCTGTGAGGCCCGTAAAACACTTGATTCCTCAGACGGGAAATGTAAAAGCGTCCTTGACCACGTACCACTGTTGGGGTCGACTTTCGTGTACCTAATTGACGGTAGAGGGTGGGCAGTTCAGTGGCTGGACAAAAAAACTTCTCATGAGGAGCACCTCTTATCCAAGTGCCCTGAGATTTGTGCTTATGTTGGTGTCCAGCGAGCCCTTGGCTTGAAGTGAACACATTGCGGCATATAGCACACCTATAACACCAAAGTCCTTCAGGATTTTGTATAATGCCTTGGTGATTCATTCCGCTTGTTGGTGGTTGTTGTTGCATTTTTCCTAAAAGGATTTTTTTTTAAGAAATTGAGAAATGATTTAGTGAAGAGTTGAAAAAAATCCCGTTGATATTTATAGTAGCAGAATTTATTACAATATAATTACAGTGGATGCATGAGAAGGTAAGCAATTAATTGTATTAATTACTAATAATGGGTAATTCTAGATATTTCATATAAAATAACTCAGTTTTGACCGGTTTTAGATATTTAACATCACAAATGTAATAGTTTTCCCGCTTCCTCTTCTTTTTCTCTCTTTTGCTTGCTTCTTCGCATTAATTATTGTTTTCTGTTTATCTGAAAAAAAGATGAATTTATTAGAATATGTACAACAAGATAATAAATATCTCACAATATATCCTTTCCCTTTTTTAATAATGGAAAAAATCATTTAATTTTATTAACTTTTATATTTACTTCTGAGAATCTGCACGAATTGAAACAAAATGCTAGAACTATCAATTCTTAGATAAGCCCATTAGCAAATGCACGCAGAAAAAATTTAAAAAAGTTTAAATTGGATTTTGTGTCACATTCTTTACTTGTGAGTAGTTATTCTTATAAGTTGAATAAAAAAATTGTTATTCGTCTAAAAAAATATCGTTATTTCTATTAAGGGATTAGTGATTTTTAAAATCTTTCAATTTGATTTTAACTAGGGAAAAAACTAAATGAAATCCGTTTAAACAAATAAACCAAAAATCAATCAAATCAAATTCTTTTTATTTGAATTTCTTACGTTTTTTTATAGTCACGTGAAATATGAATTCATTAATTCAGTTACATAAGAACTACAAGTAAAATTTATTATAATATAAAAAAAATCCTTGTCCCACCAAACACTAAAAATCATATTTCAAGAAAATATTTTGCAAAGAAATATTTCTATGATACCAAAGATCCGAATAGTTTTAGTTTTCGTTTGTAAGGGAACATTTTAAAAACAATTTATCCTGCATGACATCTGACATGATAATTTTGTATTCTACGTGGCATCCTATGTGCATTATGTCACGTAGGATGCTTGTGTCTACTTGTTCAATCTTATATTAGTTTAAGTGTCTGCTTGTGCATACCCAAAGTTGGATGACATAGATGTCAGCTAAAGCAAGTAAAAAAAAATATGTATGTATTATGCCTAATTAATAGGAAGTCCAGTACTCGTTACACCTCTTTAGACTTTCTCTAGTTCTTGATAGGTTTTCCATGACATCAATTATCTTTTCTCTTTTTAAAGATATCTTTGTTTCAATTTTCTTTTACTTTTTGAGGTATCCTTCGTCTTCTCTTCTTTTACATTGTGATTATACTGTTGGCTATATATGATTATTGAATATCAATTTTATACTTCTTTTCTATGGACAAGTAAGAGATCTTCCTAATCTATTACTTACTTTATTTATTAATTTTTGGTTTTTGGTGAAAATACTGAGTCTGATTCGACCTTTCTGATTCACAGTAATTAGTGGATGTACTTTTATCAATATCTCTATGTCTAATTTTTACACAAAGAATAATATAGTTTTTGACCTTTTATTTTCTATGCTAATAAGCATAAGGCGATAACAAAGCAAAACAACAAATTGAAGTTAATTAAGAGCTAAAGCCTAATATTTAAGTCAAGCTCCTTCATATCGGCAATACTAATGTTCCCGATTGATGAATTAATAAGGTCGGGGGTCAATACAATATTTAGATTGTTATCTCATATATTCAGGTTAGTCAAAAATACAGAAACAGGAAAAAGATGAAATAGAAAGAATTATTTTTAATCCGAGTCCACAGAAACCACTGTGTTTCCTTAAGAAATTTAATCCCCTCACTGTACCCGAAGTTGCAGATTAATTCCTCCCAGGATAAAATGGATTAACCTGTTAAAGAAGTAGCGGTACCTCAAACTTCAATAACTTCAGCGAACGCAGGAACAGCAACAAGAGCACACACAGACTCAGTCGATCGACAATTTTATTTATGTAAGAAAATGTATGCAGAGAGGAAAAATTTTCAGTATTTGAAAAAATAAAAAAGACCTCTTATTTATAGCCATTTGCAGCAAGGAACGCGTCTGTTCAGAAAAATTTGTTTAGACCCGTTTTTTCTAGAACATTGTGTCCTTTGGGAAAAGTAACGACTTTTCGGAAGGATTACCATTTGGGAAAAGTAACGACTTTTCGAAAGGAATATCGTTACACGTGAATTTCAAATAAATTCAGTTGCGCCAAATTAATTCTGTTATTTAATTAACATTCTGAATTAATTTATAAGAGAAAGGAAATGATTTAACAAGATTGATTAAATAAATTTTGTCCTAAAATATTATCAATCAATCACATCATTTGCCAAATCCAAATCCAAATCCAAATCTAAAGCCGCGCGTAGCTGAGGCTGAGGCCGAGCCAGCGACGACGACGGCGCGAGGGGGAACCTTCTTCTTAACCCTTTAAGAACTAAAGGAAGTGTTTCCTAATATAAGGTCAACAATTTCTTTTCTTCTACCAATATGGTAAAAATGACCTTTCATTTGCACTTTTGCAATGACTTTTCATTTTCCCTCCAAAATTGCTTCCCCCACTTTCATTGGTTTTTCCACTTTCCATTTTCTCTTTTTATTTCCCATTCACACTTTGCTAAACCCAACAATCTCTCACATGAATGGGGAATGGCTATTGTTAAAACATATGCATGAGAAACTTGTATGTCTTGTTAGTAAGGGTTAATCGCATCTGGATAAGTAGATTTCCCTTTAAACTTTCCATAGTGAACATATATATGATATACTCGGTCAATCGGTAGATTTGATATCTTTGAACCGTCGAGCTTTAGTGTATACCTAGACAACATAAGTCACACAATCAACCCTTGAACTGTTTTTGGTTCTCATTGTTTTGTTCGTTTCAGCCATGAACACATCTCGTTTAATAAGTGCTTATAGAACTGGCCTTACCGGATTCTCCTTGAAGAGGCTTACACTTCACACTTTCATAGGTGGTTTCTAACTGTGTTATCCCGTAGATACACTATTTGATATACCCTGTATCAAACTTAGAAACCATTAAAAAGTTCTTATACCTTTATCCTGGTTACTGAACATTGTCTCATCATGAGAATGGACCATCAAATATGTTTTGACAGTGTTGAACCGTCATCTATGACTTTGTTTGATCTCCTTAAACCTAGATCTTAGGATCTCCAGTCTTCTAGGTAGAGTTACCGCCACGATGACTTGTTCTCGGCCATTGTCTCATTCCCGTCGATGATCTCTCAACTCCCTCTCTAGTTAGGCCTTTTGTAAGTGGATCCGACACATTATCCTTTGACTTTACATAGTCAATTGTGATAATTCCACTAGAGAGTAGTTGTCTAACAGAGTTATGTCTTCGTCTTATGTGACGAGACTTCCCGTTATACATAATACTTCCAGCCCTTCCTATTGCAACTTGACTATCGTAGTGTATGCATATAGGGGCCATTGGTATGGGCCAAAATGGAATATCTTCTAAGAAATTCCAGAGCCATTCAACTTCTTCACCTGCCTTGTATAAGGCGATGAATTTTGAATCCATTGTAGAGCGAGCTATACATGTTTGTTTGGATGATTTCCAAGATATTGCTCCTCCACCAATAGTGAAAACATATCCACTCATGGATTTCGTTTCAGTTGACCCAGTAATCCAATTTGCATCACTATATCCTTCAAGAACTGCTGGATATTTGTTGTAATGTAAAACATAGTTTTGAGTGTCTTCTAAGTACCCTAAAACTCTCTTCATTGCTAACCAATGATTTTGATTGGGATTACTTATGTATCGACTCAGTTTACTTATAATGCATGATATGTTTGGTCGAGTACAATTCATGACATACATCAAACTTCCCAATACTCTGGCATAATCCAATTGAGACTGACTTTTACCTCTATTCTTAGCAAGATTAAGGTTCACATCAATTGGGGCCTTTGCCTTTTTGAAATTCAAATGCTTGAACTTTTCAAGTACCTTTTGAATATAATGAGATTGAGACAATGCTAGACCATTAGGAGTTTTGTGAATCTCCCAATATCAAATCGGCTACTCCTAGATCTTTCTTATCAAACTTACTAGCAAGCATACGCTTAGTAGCTTTTATATTGGCAATGTCCTTGCTCATTATCAGCATGTCATCCACATATAGGCATATAATGACTTCCTGATCCGTAGTGTCTTTAATGTAAACACATTTAGCACACTCATTGATCTTAAATCCATTTGACAACATGGTTTGATCAAACTTTGCATGCCATTGTTTCGGTGCTTGTTTTAGTCCATAAAGTGACTTAACAAGTTTGCATACTTTCTTTTCTTTGCCGGGAACTACGAAGCCCTCAGGCTGTTTCATGTAGATTTCTTCCTCCAGCTCTCCATTTAAGAATGCGATTTTTACATCCATTTGATGGATTTCAAGACCGTATACTACAGCTAGGGCAATTAACATCCGAATTGATGTAATCCTAGTCACTGGCGAGTATGTATCAAAATAATCAAGACCTTATTTCTATCTAAAGCCTTTGACAACAAGTCTTGCTTTATATTTGTCAATAGTTCCATCATCTTTCATCTTCCTTTTGAAGATCCATTTTGAACCCAAGGGTTTGTTCCCTGGAGGAAGATCAACCAACTCCCAAGTATGATTGCTTAAGATTGATTCAATCTCACTATTGATAGCCTCTTTCCAAGAGGTTGACTCGCTAGACAGCATCGCTTCCTTGAATGTTTGAGGCTCACTTTCAAGAAGGAATGTTACAAAATCAGATCCAAATGAAGTATCTGTCCTTTGACGTTTACTGCGCCTTGGACTCTCTTCATTGGTTTCTTTTTCTTTTGGTTCTTCTCGACGTTGTTTAGACCATCCACTAGATGACTCAAGTCTAGTTTTATACGGATAGATATGCTCAAAAAACTCAGCATTATCTAATTCCATTACCGTATTATTATGAATATCCGGATGTTCGGACTTATGAACCAAAAATCGACATGCATTACTATTTGTGGCATATCCAATGAATACACAATCCACAGTCTTAGGCCCTATTTTCACCCTCTTAGGTATAGGAACCTGGACTTTGGCAAGACACCCCGACACTTTGAAATATTTCAAGTTCGGTTTTCTACCTTTCCATTTCTCATATGGAATAACATGTGTCTTCGTATGAGGCACTCTATTGAGTATTCGATTTCCTGTAAGGATAGCCTCCCCCCACAAGTTTTGTGGTAAACCTGAACCTATAATTAAGGCATTCATCATTTCCTTTAAAGTTCGATTTTTCCTTTCTGCAATTCCATTAGATTGTGGAGAGTAAGGAGCAGTAGTTTGATGGATTATTCCATTTTCCAAACATATTTCTGCAAATGGAGATTCATATTCTCCACCTCTATCACTTCTGATAATTTTGATCTTTCTATCCAACTGATTTTCAACTTCAGTTTTATATTGCCTAAATGCATCTATTGCTTCATCCTTACCATGTAGCAAATAGACATAACAATATCTAGTGCAATCGTCAATAAAAGTTATGAAATACTTTTTCCCACCACGTGTTGGTGTTGACTTCATGTCACAAATGTCAGTGTGAATCAGTTCTAAGGGATATGAATTCCTTGCAACAGATTTATAAGGATGTTTAGCATACTTAGATTCAACGCAAACTTGACATTTTGATTTATTGCACTCAAATTTAGGCAAAACATTTAAGTTAATCAGTTTTTGCAAGGTTTTGTTATTAACGTGTCCCAAACGTTCATGCCATAAACATTTAGACTCAAGCAAGTAAGAAGAAGCATAATCTTTATTCATATCAACTGCAATTACATTGAGTTTAAAAAGGCCCTTAGTGAGGTAACATTTTCCTACATACATCTCATTCTTACTTACTACAACTTTATCAGAAACAAATACACATTTGAATCCATTCTTATTCAGAACTGGTATAGAAACTAGGTTCTTTCGCAATTCCGGAACATATGAGACCCTATTCAAAGCCACCACCTTGCCTGATGTCATCTTTAGGAGGATCTTGCCAGTTCCTTCCACTTTTGCAACAACGGAATTTGCCATAAACAACTTCTCATCTATAGGTGCTGGAGTGTATGATGAAAATAATTCTTTGTTGGCACAAACATGGCATGAGGCACCAAAATCTATCCATCATTCTCTTGGATTTCCAACCAAGTTGCATTCTAAAAGCATTGCACAAAGATCGTTCATCTCTCCTTTGAATTCAGCCAAATTTGATTGATCCTTCTTGGGACCCCTACATTCAGTAGCCTTATGACCACGGTTGCCACAGTTGAAGCAGCTTCCATTGAATTTCTTCTTAGGAGGATTACTCTTTGGACCAGATGCTTTCTTTCTTTTCTTTGATTTTGTGGGATCTTCTTCAACAATATTTACTCCAGATATTGCTGAATTACCACGAGACCTCTTTTCTGCGGCCTGATTGTCCTCTTCGATTCTCAGCCTTACCATGAGATCTTCAACAATCATCTCCTTGCGTTTATGTTTCAAGTAGTTTTTGAAGTCCTTCCACAATGAAGGTAGCTTCTCAATAATTGCAGCCACTTGAAAAGCAGCATTCACAACCAATCCAACATTAAAGATTATGTGAGTATTAAGAATAAACTTAATATTTCCAACATAGGTATTAAATAAATTTATACCTTCAGCAAGGAGATCATGGATTATGACCTGCAATTCTTGAACTTGGGTGACAACGGTCTTACTGTCTATCATCTTATAGTCCAGAAACTTTGCCACAATAAACTTCTTCATTCCGGCATCCTCTGTTTTGTACTTCTTTTCTAAAGCATCCCAGAGTTCTTTTGAGGTTTTCACACTACTGTACACATTGTACATATCATCCTGCAAGCCACTCAGAATATAATTTTTACACAAAAAATCGGAATGTGTCCATGCTTCTGTTACCAAGAATCATTTTTCAGGCGGAGTTTCATCCGACATAACAG